>JAEIFT010000369.1:0-263293 GCA_018904225.1 Lordiphosa mommai | reverse complement strand
TTTTAATAGGAAAATCGCTGGAAAAAGTAAAAATTGGCAAAAAAAATAGAATTAGGGGTTTAATAACTTAAAAACTCAGAAGTTGGGGCCTTTCTCTCAAGCCAATGACTTGACAAATCTTAACCAATCACAAATTTAGAAAAGTACAGCTGCAAAAAAAATGACCTAAATTTTTATTACTACATAACTACATCTTGATAATTATGAAAGGAAAAAAATCATGGTTTTATTTACCGTTTTCAACAAATTTAAGGAATTTTATAAAAAAAATAGGGAAATTAGGCGAAAAATAATAGGACCACTTTTTAAATATACACTTAAAATTACAAAAAAAAAAAATACACTAAAATGTTTACTGAAAGATAATTGTGTATTAAAGGCAAGATTATTCAACAAATTTAATGATAAGTTGAGATGCTTTTATTGGCTATAACGGCTGCGCAGTCTTGGAATCGATTCAACCAAGTCCTGGCACTTAAGAGCAATTGCTTTAAGACTTCTGAAAGACTTCCCATAGTGATCCGGTGATGGTTAGACCACAGATTTTCGATGGGATTGAGGTCTGGTAGTCGCAGGCCACTCTAAAACTTTGACAAAATTTTTTCATAAGTATTCCTTTGCTTTTTCCTGGTGTCATTGTCTTCTTGGATGTGTCTTCCAAGCGGCATCTCATATTTTGTGATAGGAAGCATCAAATATCAAAAATATGGACGTATACATGTGGATCCATTAGGGTTTTAATACAATATAGTCGACCTACTCCATAGTAAGAAAAACATCCAAATACCATTACACTTGAGACTTCATGTTTAATGATTTTTCCAGTGTATTTTGGATTGTTTTCTGAGTTTAGAGGACTCCTGACGTGTAAACGAGAACCTCTTCCACGAAACATAACAACTTAACTGTAATCTTACTGTTAAATATTCCAACATTTTGGGGATGTCCAATTTAGATGTTCCTTTGCGAATTTCATGCGCTTACTAATATCTGTGGCTTTTAAAAGAGGGACTTTTCCTGGGCCTCCGGGTTTTTTAATTCTCTTCTCTGGGTCAGGTGTGTACTTTTTGCACTGACGCTGTTATATTTAGGACCTTTTTGAGCTCAATTGCAGCCCTAAAATTATCCCTGTTACCCTTTAGTATTAATCTTTTAACGTGAAACTGGGCGAGGAATCGCTTTTGTGCAATTATTTCAGTCTTTTCTTTGTAGTCCATTGCCAATCGATCAACTTCTCTAAAGGATTTTCCGATCAATATCGACTTTTTTGATGATATCGCTATTTTCTGCACTTCAGTGTTTTCCACGAGTCAATACCAATTGATTAACCTTACTCTTGATGATCAAAATAATAAAATCAAAGTCAAATCCCTTAACCACGTGCTTTTCATCAAAGTAATTCTGCGAAATATAGAGGTTTCAATAAAGAATGCGAAAGTGGTCCTATTATTCTTTTTCTTTTTTTCGCATTTTTAAGCTCTTTATCCATAAAAAAAATAAAATATTGAGAACCATTTCAAGGGCAGTTCCACTTTTTTCTACGTGTACAAACTAAATTTAAGTTCAATAGATTAAGAAACAATCAAGTTACTGCAAAACGGCAGCACCTATATGAAATAGTGTCGCTATTTGAAAAAAATTTGGTAGAACTCCTTTGGAGCTTAAAATACCTGTACAAACTGAATTTCAGTTCAATAGTTTAAAAAATAACTAAGTTAGTATAAATCGGGCAGATCGTTTAAATGGCAGCGATATAAAATAATAGTCTAAAATTGAACAAAACTTTGTAAGTCGTCATGGGGGCTAAAAATATGGGTAGAAACCAAAATTCGTGCAGATATCATTATAATTAGACTTTATGCCGAAAAAAATCGATTTTGTGCATTAGATGGGAATGTGTTTTGTGTTTTTCTCAATAACAATAAGATTTTTTTTAAAGTCCTTAAACATAAAACATGTGTTTTAATCATATCTTCCATTTTTGTTTGAAACATTTCTTCATAAAGTGAATATCTTCTGAGATGTATGCGGAAAAAAAATTAATTTGAAGTTAGGTAGGGTCTGAGCACACAGAGCCCCCTCCCTTGCTACGTGCCTGTACCGAGTCTTCTTTCTTCAATCAAAAACTATCGTTACTCAAATACAGCTGATTTCTTGAATAACAGTCACAATGTGTGTTAATAAATATATTTATTATGTTTTACAGAAAGGCGACAACTCTGGCTTAGTTCACACACAGCAGCAGCAGCATCACACAAGTTTACAGTTACAGCTGATAGCTTACCAAAGAAAATGTGCAAGTGTAAACAAATCATTACACAAATTGTAATTATAACGGGATTTCACAACAAAATCAAACAAAATGAATTGTTTCAATAATTTAAGGCCTCTGCAAGAAAAATAACAACAACAGCAGCAGAGGTCACCAGCTGTGGCGGCGTCCAAAAGCTTTTTAAAAGCTTATCATTCTGTCTGTCGCTGGTCGACGTTTGTGTGTGCTTTCTTCAGTTTTAGTGGGTCACTCGTGCACTATTCACCGTTGTGGCTGCTCTCTCTCTCTCTCGTGCTTCGCGTGAGTCTGTGTGTGTGCGTGCGTGCGTGTTTCTTATTTTGGCGGGGAGCCTTATTTTTACGTATGTCGCAAGTGACGCTTTTCAATAATAAACAACAGCAACAACAGGCAGCTGGCGGTTAAATAACAACAAAGAAACAAAACCAAAATCAAAACCAAACAGTTTATAAAATATAAAAGAAGAAATAAATTATTATTTAGCACTCATTTGTTAGTTTATTGCTAAAAAAAAAGTGATAAGTTCAAGTAAAATATTTTCAATGCACGCGCTTGAAAAGTGTTAATCAACATTATTTTTTTTTTATTGGCAACCAGTTGAGGGAAGAGCAGGCGCTATCAAACGATAGAAGGTGACAAACGGCAAAACATCGACAACTACAACTACTGCTGCTGCCAAAAAAAAAAAAAAAAAAGGTAAAATAACTAGCAGAATTTGGTATCTTTTCGATTTGTTGTCAATTTGGGACAATGAAATTAATTGTCCATTTTTTTTTGTTGTAATTTTTTATATATTTTTATTTTGCTTTGTTTCAAGCTCATCAGCTGAGTACAAATGCACTTGACACGCTAAAGACCTGTGGATATATGTGCATATGTATGTGATTGATGTACAAGTATGTGTGTGTGTTTCGGCATTTTTTCTTCCGTTTGTGATTTTGCTTTCAACCTGTCGCGTCATTATCTGCCTTTATCATTATACCCTTTCCATTCGAGAATCAATTTTGCTATATCAAACGATTTTGGGACTATTTAACTGGGTAAAGATGCAAATTGAACTTAGAACTAGAGATGGAGGCGGGACAAAAATTCGATCCCGTCCCGATCCTAGTCTATACCGACTTTTTTCGATCCCGAACACAAATTTTAATTTTAGTCCGACCTTAGTCTGTCCCGAACCGTCCCGAACCCTTCTTTCTTTGCGGGACCCGCGCTAATCCCGTCCCGAATATTATTCTAAAATTGGGAAGTTTTTCTACATTTTCAATTTGGACGATGACGGTTTCAAAGTAATTTTACCGTGTAAATGTGACCATTCAATTAGTTTGATAAAGTACGTTTCGATAAATAAATCGGGATCGGAACAATTTCGGATCACGAATTAATCACGTCGCGATTCCGACACTAGTTTTAAATTCAATCTCGTCCTGTCCCGATCCCAAAGATTTTTTTAGACCCTCGGGAATCCCAAAAATATCCGTCCTGCGTCCATCTCTACTTAGAACCATAGAATAATACCATCTGAACCGTTAACCAGGGATGCAAACCGTTCGAAAAAGAAATCTGGTTCGGTTCCGTTGTTCATGGAGGTTTATAATAAGGATTTTGGGACCAAATCGGACGGTAGAATTTAAAAAAATTATATTTCGGTACATAAGTATATAAAGTCGGATATGCAGACGCCATTCATAAGTTATTTTGAAGAAAAAGAATACAGCACATATCGTAAGCACCTTGAGAACGGCGCTTATCTATTAGTTTCTTTGCCACCAGGTCATTTAAGCAAGCGAAATTTCGGTTTAGCCGGACTATTGCTAAACCAAAAAGAATACGAACCAATATCTTTACAAACTCTAAAATAGTCCAGCTCGATTTCTTGCTGTAGTTATTAAAAACCTTTCTGTTAAAAGAACAAAACCATCAGAGACTCACTGTTGCAAAAAATATATAATTAACTTTGTGCGTCCTTGTGTTAATAAATTTATTAAAAAGGAAATCGTGTATATTTTTAATTTTTAAAACCGCTGAGTTTCATATAATGTTCGATCCTAAGTTCTAGAATGACTTTGCAGCCAGGGAAAATAATTTGAAATCTGAGATTGGAGGGTTTATTCAAATTGCGTGGGCGGAAACTTGAGGTGCGCTCATGAGGGATTTGTCCTTCACGTAACGCACTATTCACGAAATAAAAATCTCTTGACGCACGATTAACGTGAACATTTCGTGAATACTGTATGATTTAAGCTAAGGTACCACAGGCAAATAATTTGGAAATATTTTGATGAAAATTAAGCTAAATAGGCCTAAATGGGGAATTTTTCGACACTTTTTGGGCAGATTTTTTGCATATATATATAAGTCTAGAAAAATCTAATGTAATCGCGATTTAGAAAAATTTTCATCAAAATTTGGGCAAATTATTTTCCTGTGGGACCTTAGCTTTATATTCACAATGATTATTTTCAACACGCACGAATCACCCACGGATATTCACGCACGAAAGTCTGTGTCTTATCACGATCACATCGTGAAATGTCGTGACACGATCAAATTCATGTTACGCTCGCACCTCTAGTGGCAACTTTACTATCGTTCATCCGACCGGAAAATATGAAGTTTTTGTTTTTAAATTGCAGTGGAGGCAGGGGGCGAGGTAAAAATCAAAAATAAACTTGATCTGCCTGCAAGTTTAAGAATTTTATGATCCATACAATTTAAACCACTCTCTCGACAGACATGGCTATATCTATATCGACTTCGACTCAGCTGTAGATGCTAATCAATACTTGAATGTATCGACTCGGCTGTATAATTAAAGGGTATGGGCAACGAGAATGTAATATCAATGGAGAATTTATTATTAACGAACTTACATAATACTTTGCTCGTCCAATTCGGCTTTAGAGACCATCCAATTCTGCCTTTCTAACACTTTGGCCACCGAAATTAAAACTTATTTCCTTATTTCACACATTTTTTGTTGTAATGGTTCATATTTTATACCAACTGTACTTTCTTAACAAAGCTTTCGCAACACTGTATCGGTATCGAATATCGATAAGTTTGTTTTAACGCTTTAAGTGTGACAAGGGGTTTGACGCGACATCGCACACGAGCCCTATATTTTGTAATGAAAAGATACGCGGCTGTGTTTCGTGACTAGAAGTGTTTTTTGGGCGGGGTAAACAATGCGTTGCCTTTTCGGTACGATTCGATAATGTAAGTTTTTGTTTGGTGTTTAGGCGTTTATTTGTGTTGTCTGGTGTCGGTTTTTTCTATCAGCTCTTGTTTTCAAGAAATCGCGGAAAATCCATTTTGCAGTATTTTTAGCTTATGGAAAATAATGGAGGTCACCAAGTAAAAATTTGTATTTTTTTTTGTGTATTAAAGTTTCGCTATGCGTCATAATTATAATTCTTCTCTTTTTTTATAATTTTGGTTTATTTCGCTTTATGCTTTTTTTTATAGTACATTTTGACTGGTCAATTACCTTCTCGCATGTTTGGTTGGTCCAAAATTGGCAACGAGTTTTCCGGTGCCAACCAAAAGCTTTTGCAGACAGTCAGCTGACTTGTGAATTATCAGCAAATGACCATCATTATCTGACCATACAAAAAAAAACTAAAGTGAAATTTAAATAAAATATTTAATAGAAATACACATCAGTCAAACGATTAACACCTGTTATAGGTCGACAGACAAAGAAAGATTGGAAATGGTTGAACAATATTTGTTGTATTAAATGAATCATTTCTACATACAGACAAATAAAGTATGTAGCAACCGATGATGATTGCATATTGAATTTTATACAAGATCTGGGAGTTGAATCAGAATCATGTCAATTGATTGTTGTCCCAATTTTAGGTATGCATTTGATTTGTGCGTGTGCGCAAGTGGAAACAAGTTTTCTGTAAATAGAAATTAATAATAATTACAATTGCCGCACAATCGAAATCTAAACAAACAAATAAAACTGCAGCAACTGCAATAGCGTTTCCATTGAAGTTTAAACCCAAAGTCCACACAATGCATTCGCATATGTTTCACAAAAAATATAAATTGGCCCAAACGCTAGAGTGCAAGGCAAAAAAGGGGAAATATATAAAAATCAATGAGATATTTTTTTACTGATAAGTCCCACCCACCCGAGTTAGTTAGTTCCTAGAACTTTTATGCCATGCAGTTAAATGGCTTTGGCTTTATCAGGTTTAGTTAGAGTTCCTGTTGTTGTTGTTTTTGTTCTTTTCTGTTGATTACTCATTTTATTTTTGTTGTTGTAAGCTTCCTTATCGGTTTTTTGTTTTCAAATTTCGAACTTTGGCATTTGAAATTTTGTATTTCACAGAGCCTGAAAATTGGCAGGTTGATAAATGGGGGATTTGAAAGGTTGACAGAAGGCCTTGGAAATACAAGAAATACCAGGTAAATCAAAATGTAAGGTAAAAGGTAGGGGAGGGTCTTTCAGTCAGTCAGTGACTTTTTTTCGGCAAGTGGATGGGGGATTTTCAAATAATATACAAATTAATAATTTGCCTCAAACTCTTTTGTTTGAATTATGTTTGAAATTTTTGGGGGATTTTTCCGTAAGCATCCAATAAAAAGTTGCATAAAAACTAACAACAGAGTCTTACGCAATCAAAATCAGGCTTCGTAAAATAAGACACATTTTTCTTTACACGCAAGATATTAACACAAAGTAAAATATACAAGCTGTAAAAAATAATTATTTTCAGACATGAAAATAAAAATTTTACATTTGAAAAAAATTATATTTTTCATGTAACTAACACAAGCATTTTTTGACACGATTGTTTTTACAGGCGTCAAGAAGGCAGCTCAAATTATTGACATGCCTGTAAAAAACAATCGTGTCAAAAATGCTCGTGTTAGTAACATGAAAAAAATAATTTTTTTCCGTAGGTAAATTTTTTTTAATTTCATGTCTGAAAATAATTATTTTTTTCATTGATGTTATTTATCATGGCGGGCAAAATAATTTTTTTGAATTTTGCGAACCCTGATTAAAATACCGTATTGGTTGGAGTTTGAGACTGTTTATCAAAAACATTTACCTGATGTTTTTTTCATATATCTTTAAAATGGAACAACAATATTTTATTTTTTTTATTTTTTTATACATTTTGTCCAGAAGTTTGCAAAGCATTGAAATATGCATTTTCGACCACATAAACTATATAAATAGATTCTTGATCAGGACGAACTGAGTCGATTGAGCTTTGTTTCAACCTGGGATGCAAACCGTTCGAAAATAAGGAGTGGATCGGTTCTGCGGTTCACGGAGTTTTTAAACCACTGATTCGGTTCATAATATGATTTTTGTAGCAATCCGGTTTAGTGGTTCAAGGTTAAAACTGTATCACGCCTGATTCCTAATCCGAATTTCCGAACTTTCTAAAATGAAACTTACCATATTCTTAATTTCTTCTTCATTTAAATACCTTCGATTCCAAATCTAAATATATTTATTATATAGATAGAAATCAGGTATCGACCATATAGTACATTTTTGCCTTGGTGAGCTGATCTTAATATAAATGTACTTAATGTGAAAAGAGGAAATTGAAGGCAGTGTCCATAAGTTCAAAAAAATTCCACATATACTATAGCATTTCGAAAAACGGAGCGTATCAATTGGATTACCAGCTAAAGCCTAGAAAATTAAGCGTTTGTCTGAAGGAAAAGAACGCATAATAATCTCTCTATAAACGTAAAATAGAGAACTGCAACGGCTAAATTTAGATCAACGAGGAAACACTACCTTATAAAAATTGGCAAATTTCAAGGTACAATATCGTAGTGTTTACATCATTAAACTCATGGATAAACTGAACCGAACCGTTTTTGTAGGCGGCTTTCGGTTCGGTTCAGCATTTTTGAAAGAATATCGGATCGGTTCTTGGTTCGGTTTACGAGCTCAATCAAGCGGTTCGGTACGGTTTGGTTCGGTTCAGAACCGGCTTGCATCCCTGGTTTTAAGGAAGTGTGGATACCTTTAACCTCACTTAGGTATATTTTTTCATTCTTTTACCTGGTACCTTACTTAGGTAAGAAACAAAATAAGTACCTTTCCCATCACTGATGTTTAACTTCCGTAATTTTGTCCGCATTCATAAATCCTGTAAACCAATCCCCATACAAACACTTAACCCAGAAAATACTCTTTTATGTACCTAAACGTCAAGTTTATCAGCGCCAACACATCATCATCATCATCTCAGACAAGTTCAGTCCCAGATAACCCAAGATATAACTTGGCGTGCTGTGTTTCAAGTTTCAGTTAACTAAAATAGTGCAACACATTCGCTAGTCCATCAATCCACCAACCTCCCTCAAGTGACAGAAAGCTAAATCAATATGGTTGAAGTACGTATGACAAGTGTCCGGGTCAATTAATAGATAATCGTTTCATGACAATGTGGTGTGGCCCTACTCTCTTTCATTTTATATTTATTACATAATCATTAATTTGATATCGATAAGCGTCATTCACTACAGCCAAACCATATGGTTTAAGTACTCAAAGGCTTTTTTTTTCTATGCGTAACTATAGTATTTCATGGCCATGCGAGATATTTTGATAAGAACAAGGGGCAAACTCTTATCGACTGGGTGACAACAATGGCAACAAGTGTCTGCCTGCACTTGAATCAAACGATAGCTTATTTTGAAGTCGACTATGGTATTCCCATTAATTAGATTTAAAATGTAAGAAAAAAAGAACAGTTTTATTCATTCAGGAACTGTTTTAAAAGAAGCTGCATTTACTTTTGAGGGAATAGCTTAAAAATTTTATAAATACTTGTACATTAATTCATAATTATTTCTGATATTTTTCTGAATTTGAATATATAATATTGTAAGATATTGACCAAGAGTTTACCATCTTTGGATTTATTATTAAAGCTCTCTGCGGACCTGCGAAGTTAGAAATTTAACTTACTTCGGCTTATCTTACTTCAAGGTGGAACTTAAGTTTAGTGTGGCCAGATTTATTAAGAAAAGATTACCTCCAATTCTTGAATCTTGCAACAAGGTTTCTTCAACTGTTTGAAGTTACTTGATTACCACAGGCTATTAACATAGGATCCATTTATGTGCTGTTAAGCGGAGCAATACTTCTCAGCTCCGTATGGGCACAATGTAAAGGGTGAAGGAGTCATTACTTCTGCTTCTTCTTTCCACAAATTTTGTATGCAACTTTTTGCAAGTTTTCACATATCGAAGGTTGACAGTCTGCAGAAATTTCTTTATCAAATTAAATATTTAAAATATTTTTCAGTGCTGCAATTTAAAATAATTCGGTTATAATAATAGTTTCATATACAATTTCAGATGCAGTTCATATCAAAAAAAACAAATTAAATTATAATTTCTTTTAATTATTCACCATGAAAAGCATCTGCTCATATACATTAAAATCTGGTTTGTGCAGGTTTTAATTATTCTCCATTATTTATATAGCTTAAAATACAATTAATATGTTCCCTCCCTATCAATTCGTTCATGCAGTCATAATAATTATTATTTGTTTTACCAATTCAAGGTATATAAACAAAACAATTTTGTGCTGATTGAAATTGTATGGAATATTCCATATACAACAAACATAACCTCTAATAATATTTCATTTTATAATTTGTACCCACTTTAAAAGCGATTTTGGTCGTGTGATTATAACTAATATGTTGATTAATGAGCTTGATTGGAAAGTTTTGTACTTGAGATTAGCAAAAGTAAGAAAACGTGATAAGAAGCAGGTAATTCTAAAAAAATTGTATATATATAACAAATGCTTTTACTTTTTGCCCAACTTTAACCTCTATTTCACTCTGTGTGTAATTTTTGCGCTATTTTCAAACGAAAACCGGTTAGTTAATGAGGCCGATCCACCGGTAAATATCAACATTGACAAGGCCCAGGGGCATTGCAATTTAATTTATGTGAGGTATTGGTGGGTTTTTTTTTATATAAATAATTAACTTAAATATAGAATGCCTGTAAAATTTCACACCCCAATTGAAAATGCAAAATCAATTTGCTGCACTTGATCCCACAATCAAGTCTCAATACCCCACAATTTCAGTTGCCCCTAATTGAACTTGTGATCTCGTGATCTTCTTATTTGGTTGAACTTGACTTTGAACGAGTTTGACTGCCGTGCTTAAAACGGGGAATTACTTACCTATATATGTATATAAAAATGTATTCAAAAGGCAAGTGACGTCGTAAAACACATTTCGACAGTTTTTTTGTTTGTTTTGCTTAGTCAGCAATTATTATGAACCGGTTAAGTTGCTTTATATGGGATATAAGTTTTGCGGTCACTTAGCATTCCTAGTATCAGCTGGTAAAGAATAAAAAAACAGACGACTCTAATGATTTCTTAGAAAACTAAGTAAGTTGCAAATCGAAAAAAACATTAGAAATGAATATAAGTATGGCTTATGAGTCTGGGTCTTAAATATTTATACATATTTCCATTTGTTCTTAACAGCCAAAGGCCAAAGCCCAGCTTTTTCTTCATTTTTGTGTGCTTATAATTTTAGAACAAGAGAGTACGACCTACAATTTAACGCCAAGTCCCAACGGCTTAGCTTAAGAAGCTTTTTCTTGGCTTCTATCTTTCAGCGGAATCCAGTGCTGCGAAGGTGAAGACCTTTTAAACTAGATGCCCTAAAAGCGAAAAGCGCGTAGAAAAACTGTCAATTTCGGTTAAGACAACACAATGTATAGAAGCAACATCTCGAACAAAAGCTATCTAAGTTTATCATTTAAGGTGATCACTTGAATAGACTCAGAGGCTGCAACTTAAGATTCTGATTAGCTGAGCAAGATAATAGAATAATTTCATTACCTCGGGCCATTTTTAATTATTTAAATATAAAATGGGACGTAGTAAAGTATACCGCCTATACCGCCCTGCAATGTGTCAGATAAACATTCATTTTACTTTGTTATTTGTAAGTTTATGCGACATATAGTTTATGTACTATGTAGGAGATGAGAAATCGGCCCCAATTGTTACCTTCTTATTCCCCTGATTTAAATATTATATGGGGACGGCTTTCGCGTAAGATACTTACTTAGAATCTGGTAGACAATTTCAAGAAGATGAATCATTAAGAAATGCCATTGAACACGCCTGAATTGAGTTATCATTGTACTATTTGAAGTCCCTTTACGATTTAATGTCTGACTGAATTTACGAAGTTATTTTTAATAAATCTGGGTTCACACAATATTATTTAAGCTTTAAATATATAAAACATACAAATAAATATAAAGATTTTGTCATTAAAATGAATTTTAAGACCTTGAGTCTATTTCATTGATCGATAAAATTAAATTATGATTACTTTGATCTTCAATGTAAAACAAATAACAAAACTATTTTTTATGAACTTACATATTTTAATAATGTCTAATTGTATAAAACAGCGGTGGGTTTATAATTTGAGTTTGAGAGCAGTCCAACAACAACAGAAAAATCATCCTTTATAAGCGAGACTCAGTTGATAATTTGCTTAATTCTGTAAATTCTGTCTATGTATCATCTACAAAATTTTTTTCACATTCGTTCCTAATGAATACATCACATAATAATTGGCACTTTAAGGGCCGATTTCTCATCTTATATATAGCTGCTATATGTCAAATGAACTTAGAATTTACAATGCTATTTGTAAGCTTATGTGACAGATGGAGCTATATAGAAAGTGAAAATCGGCCCTTAGACCTGTTCTCATATTAAAATTTATACAACACTTCATACGAAGCTGTCTTAGTATCAAACCAAAAAATTTAAATATAAAAGCAATCAATTTTTAAAAAAATAAAAAAAATATTTCGAATTTATTTTTGCATTTTTGTTAACTTGAAGGTAAGATCTCATTTATTTTCAATTAAAATTTTTAAGTAGAATGTCTTCGAATATTTGTTGATCTATTCTTCTTTTTGTGATAGTGGTGGTAAAGCCGTCTAAGACTTATACCACGTTTATGCACAAATAAAAAAAATCACGATTTTGCCCATCAAAGTATGCTATGTTTATG
Source organism: Lordiphosa mommai (assembly GCA_018904225.1). NCBI lineage: Eukaryota > Metazoa > Arthropoda > Insecta > Diptera > Drosophilidae > Lordiphosa > Lordiphosa mommai. Next base: position 250,927 of record JAEIFT010000369.1, on the reverse strand, counting down.
AATATGAATAATTAAGGAAAATATTTATTTTTTAGTAGCCTTAACACTAATTAATCTTGTATATCATTGACTGGTCTGACAATCTGGCTGAAATATGTATGATGCTGACTATAAATTAGCTCTTTCAAATAAATAATTCTTAAAGAAACTAAAGATTGCATACTTTGAGGGGCAAACTAGCATGATTTTGTATAAGCATAAACGTAGTATTAGCATATTTTGTTGAACCGAACCGAAACTTTTGATTTGGAACATCAGGTTCAACCATTTAAATATTTTGTATTTATTACAGTAGGCAACATGGTTCAATTTATAGACGATTGGTGATGCAAAAATGCTCCATCACGTCAGGGTTCTTTGGTAATTTGAGCCTAAAGTTTTTAGAAGTGGATATTTTGTACATTATAAAGAAAGATTTGAGGGCAACCCATACGTTTGATTTGAATTTCCCTGATAATATTGTATAGTTCTATAACTTAGCTTTAAAATAAATTATCCCAAACAATTCTCCAATTTTTTTGTACTAAGATGTACCATTTTGAATACTTGGGTGCGAGTAGACCAAATATTCTATCGCCCTCAAGTATGCAATGGGTGTTGTTGAAGATTTTTTTTTAAATTTCAATACAACTTACTAGCCTATTGTACTGTTTTTTAGCATTGCATACTTTTAGGCACCAAAAATTAAGGAAAGTTGCAAATTATGGTAATTCTAACACTTTTATTCAAAATTGCTACTCAAGTTCTAAATTTTAATGTTATATTACTAATTTCTAAGGGCCGATTTCTCATCTCCTAGATAGCTGCTATTTATCAGATAAGCAAACATTTTGCTCTGTTATTTGTAAGATTATGTGACAGATAGTGCCATGTAGAAGATGAGAAATTGGCCCTAAGTATATTATAAATGCTTATATAACTAGGTTTTACTTATTCACAAATGTTTATTGATCATAAAAATAGGTCTTTCTATGATCTTCGAAGGTTTTTTTAAGATAGTGAATTTACAACAACTAAGAAATGGTTGAGTATGTATAAAACTACGTCTTACGCTTCATTCACTTAAATTTTTTGCTTATTATAAATAAGATAATACCAAACTCAAACAAAAGTATTATCTATCTCATAAAGTAGGTGTTTATTATTTCAACAAATAATAATCACCTCAAAAGTGGGATAAGCAAAATACTCACCATTATTTTCCGATTAAATGACCACATTATGCTATTCAGTTTAACAATTAACACATACTTTCTTATGGAATTCGTCATGGAATAAACCAAAACCGGACAGCCATTGCCATAGACAATTGACAACGTTGCGTATGCGTAATCAGTCAGATAAGCAATTATTGTTTTTTTTTTTGTAATTTTTTGGTTAGCATTGGCCAATTGGATTTTGGTGTTAATTTCTATCACGTTTCTTTTTTTTGTATTTATGTATTATTATGGGATGATCAATGTTTTAGTTGTGCTTTGTGCGGCATCAGCTCATGTTCAATGTGGATGCTTAAATTGAAAGTGATGTATGTGATTTTTATTTAATTGAGAAAATTGTGAAATAGTTAAGGATGCGATAAAATTGATCAAGTTTTAAATTTAAAGTGCCTTGATTGTCAAGATCAAATGAATGACAAACAATTTATAAAATTTAAGATGAGAAAAATTATTTGTGTTTTAAGAACTAAACAATTGCTTGTTTGATTAATACTAAGTATTTCTCTGTAGATTCTGCTTTAAATTTTTAAATTTTTCTAAAGTTACTTAAATAAATTTTTCCATATCTTTTCCTTTTAGAAACCCAATTATCACCTTAAATCGCTTAGCAAAAGTGCTTGGAAACGTTTAAAAGACTTACATTATCAACAACAAAGACAACATTTAATTTTACCACAAGATCCTCAAAATCCATTAACCCCCAACGAAGCTGGTACTTTGTTATTACCCCTCCAAAACGCTAGCAACTCACCCAGTTCATCTACAGGAGCTATACGTAAACAAATCAAACACAATTCGGCTCTACAACAGCTGAGACAGGCACAATATCAACGTGATATACAAATCCATCCCTATATTGATACCAATGTGGTGGCTAGCAAGAAGACTATACTAACAAACATGCCCAGCGATAACCAAATTTCAGAGTAAGTTTATTAATACAAATTAAATTTTTTAAATAATTATCTCTTTTTTCTCTCCTACTTTTATAGGACCAAACCTTTAAATGGTGGCTTCAACAACAATAACAATTCCTCAGGCAATAGCGCACAAACAAAAACCACCAAAATTCAACCCAAATACAGTATACACCGAGATGTCCTCACCCATGAGGTGGTCATCAAACAGACAGGCTATGCGGCTCGTGACAAGAGTATACCCTCATCCCTGCGCAGCTGTTGGCAAAGTTGGAATTTCTTTTCGCTCTTCACGGGAATCATACCCATTCTGCAATGGTTGCCACAGTATTCTTTGCGTAGAGACTTGATAGGGGATATAATTGCTGGATTTACAGTTGCCATTATGAATATACCACATGGCATGGCCTATGGTCTGCTGGCGGGAGTTTCAGCTGGCAATGGTCTCTATATGGCCATATTTCCCGTATTGGTCTATCTGCTGTTGGGCACCTCCAAACACATTTCGATTGGTACTTTTGCTGTGGCCAGTATGATGACCCTTAAGGTGGTGCAAACTTATGCTACGGTGGATGAGACTAAAGCGACAACTGTGGCCATAACTGCGACAGGGAATGATACTACGACGATAAGTTCGCTGCTAATGGGAAATGCAAGTACAACCACGAGTATACCATTGTCAGCAGAGGATGCCATTACACATGTGGAGGTGGTCACCTCTCTATGTCTGGCAGTGGGGATTGTTAATGTAAGTCCCCGCAACTATATAAGATCCATTTCGCTATTATAAGTTACAGACATTTTTGATATGAATCATCTAGAATTTTGGTAAGGAAGGGCCATGGTATGGACAAAATTTAGACTCACGCTTTTACTTATGCAACTCAAACTTACATCTTAAATATATTTTTAAATAGTATATCGAAGCAATTGCTTGGCTGATCAAAAATTTACTTTCAAACCATTACAAAAATATTTTCAAAATTTCAAATATATCTAGAAATATTCATGCTAAAAATTACAAAACTATAAAAAAACTAATATCTTCAACATAAAAATTTAAAAAAAATAAAACATTTTTAAAAATACGTTAACCAAATTTTCAAACTATTCCTTAAAATATCTACAAATACGATATAATTTCCGCAAAATACAAAAACATAAACAAATACGAATATTATAAAAAAAACACAAAAAAAATTAAAAAAAAACTTACAAAATACCTTAAAATAATGAGAAATTCCATATAAAACATTTACAAGTTTAACGAGAGCGTAGAATTGTCGCCGCTGGTCTTCGATATACCCGTTACTCAGGAAATTAACATGTTCAAATTGTGGGAGATATGAGTTTCTTTCAATTTACGGGAGGCAACTCTACTATAACTCATCTGATCAGAAAACGACGTATGGCTGATCGATAGGTAATCATTATTAAAATATATGTCTCGCGGGTTCGAATAATCTATTTTCAAAATTGTGGAGATATGAGTTTTTTTCAAATTGCGGGGGAGGGTAACTCTACTATCGTTCATCTAATCGAAAAATTATGTACGGGATATATATTTTTTATTATTTTAAAATATATTATAGGCGGATTGAACAGTCTATTTTCAAAATTGTGGGAGATATGAGGTATTTTTCGGAAATTGCGGGGGGCGGCAACTCTACCATCGTTCATCTGATCAAAAAATGATGTATGGCTGATCGATAATGGCAAAATTTTTGTGGCAAAATTTGAAACAAACTTGATCTGCCTGCAGACAATACAAGCTTACACTGAAAATTTGGTAGCTCTAGCTCTTATAGTCTCTGAGATCTAGGTGTTCATACGGCAGACGGACAGACGGACGGACGGACAGACGGACATGTCTATATCGACTCGGCTATTGATGCTGATCAAGAATATATATACTTTATGGGTCGGAAATGCTTTCCTTCTGCCTGTTACATACATTTGCACGAACTTAGTATACCCTTTTTTACTCTACGAGTAACGGGTATAAAAATTGTTCACAAAATACCATCTTTAAGAAATCGCTTCGGTTCATTATATTGACTTGTTTGATGACGTAAAAATCAAAGATATTTGCATATTTGTAAATTTAGTTCTTTGATCTATTTTTAGTCCATGGCGTACATTCTAGTGTGATATTACGCGCTCGTAGAAAGTTGGTACAAGTTCTTCTCATTCAATAAAAAGTCTGACACTTACTTTTACAGTCTAGTAATTATATTTTCGTGGATGCCTTTGTGGTTTGTGTTTAAATTGGGGTGTTATTGCATCGCTGCTCGCCTGTATATGGGTCATACTTTTTCAAAACGAACGGGCTTTCAAATTTATGTTTTTGATTGTAATAAAAAAAATCCGAAATTCGACCAGACTCTTTAATGTAAAGGTATATCGCGGTTTTTTCAAAATATTTTTGTTGATTTTATAAACAATTTCAAAAAATTCGAAAAAAATCGGAAAACCCCAAAAAAAGTGTAATTTAAAGAAAATATATACCATGGAAAAATACACTCCAAAGATCGCGCTGAAATTGTTCATCTTTACATTCAAAATAACTTTGGAGTGTTCTTTTCCATAGTATAAACTGTCTTCGAATGACGCTTCCAACGCGTATGACATTAGTTGATCTATCAGTGCCTTCCAAACTTGTAGGATTGTTAGATGGGTCAGATTCAAATGGCTACCCTGTAGTCTCTCCCGACAGAAAGGAACCTGCAGTTTAACGACGAATCCGAAATGGAAAGTTTTTTTTATTATCAATTTAAAAAACCGAAAGTTTCATCCATTTGTAAATTTTGAAACCGTATTTAACTCGAGCTACAAAAACCAGCTTATGAACCGTTGGCTTAAAATTTTGTGAATTAAACTGTGCAGCTTGGAGCCTTTTAATATACCTTACTAAAAACACATTAAGTATCTAAAATCTTAAGGGGGTCTTCAACCTTTGAAGAGTGTTTTATTAGTGTTTTTACAACAATTCTGGAGAGAAAATCATATAAGTTTTTCAATTTGGTCTTTTGTTTTGTGTAGTTATTTGATTATATAAGAAAATAAAAAAAAATGTTTCGAATTCGAGGGCTGTTCAAAAAGTTGTCGGCCTGTCAATTAAGATCCCAAAAAAAAGGTGTAGAGGTGGTGGCCATGATTCCGGGACTCCAGGTTATCGGAAATAAAAACGGTAAATGAGGTTATGATTAGAATTGATGTAATTCTGGCCCGTACCTTAATCATTTTTTTAAATATTTTTTGAAAAATTGGCGGCCATTTAAATAAAAAATTTAGATTTTTCAATCTTTTTTAGTTTAGTGAAAAAAATAGCAAACAAATGTTTTTCCTCTTAATTGAGGTACGGGCCAGAATTACATCAATTATGCCTCGATTGCAACATGGCTTATCAAAAAACGTGGTTTCGAGAAAACGCGCTTAAAGTTTTGAGCAACGTTGAAAATACTCCACGTTAGCAAGAACATTGCTCCACTAAAATGGATATATCTGCTCAACTATTTTGAATATTTGAAAATGGTTTAAAAGGGGATGAAAGGGGAATGTTCAGCTATAATAATAAGGCTTTATTTCCGGCTCAATTCAGAGTCCGTCTTCAATTTTTAACCCAACTCCGCGGCAAGCACTTGGACTTGTCGCCTTATAATCCATTAAAGACTTAAAACACAGTTCTGTTCTATATTATTATTATTATTTTTCTCTCAATATTTCATTATGGAAAGTAAAAATCACATTCAAACAGTTTTTAATATTTATGAAATATACCTTAAACTACCCTTAGTCATCTAAATTTTTACCATTCATTTTTCCTCTCTACTCTTTCAGCTGCTCATGGCCTTCTTTCGGCTGGGTACATTAGCCTCCCTGCTGAGTGATCCACTGGTAAATGGCTTTACCACAGCCGCTGCTTGTCATGTGGTAACCGCACAATTAAAAGATGTTTTTGGCATTGAAGTGAGTCGCCATATAGGACCCTTTAAGATTATCTATTCCCTCATCGATGTGGCCAAGGGCATACCGAAAACCAATTTAATGAACTTTGGTTTCTGTTTGGGTGTCATCATATTCATGATCATCTGTAATGAGTGCCTAAAGCCTTGCTTAAGCAAACGTTGCCGTTTCCCGTTGCCCGCCGAACTGATTGCTGTGGTGGGTGGCACCCTGATCTCCAGATGTTTTGATATGAATGAAGAGTTTCGTGTGAAATTAGTGGGTATCATACCCAGTGGATTGCCCGAGCCTGTATTACCACGTCTGGATTTGGTGCCAAAGGTGGCAGTGGACTCCATAGCCATTGCAATTGTTACCTATTCCATAATAATGTCCATGGGTTTAACATTTGCCAAGAAGCATGGTTATGAGGTGCGTGCCAATCAGGAACTGTTTGCCATGGGTGTGGGAAATATAGTGGGTGGCTGTTTCTCCTGTATACCCATGGCTTGCTCTTTGTCACGATCGGTGATACAAGATCAGACGGGTGGAGTATCACAGATTGCTTCGCTGGTGTCGGCGGGCTTGGTAGTGGCTACCGTGATGTGGATAGGCCCGTTTTTCAGTGATTTACCCAGGGTGAGTTTAATAAAAAGATTTTTTTAAACTTTTTTCTGAGATCTAACCTTGCTTACTTTCAGTGTGTGTTGGCTGGTGTTATTATAGTGGCCCTTAAACCCATGTTTATGCAAGCCAAGGAATTGAAAAAGTTTGCCAAGCAAGGCAAACTGGAAATGTTCACCTGGATATCCACTTTTCTATGTGTCATACTGATTGATATAGACATAGGGTAAGTTTTGATTTAACAATTTCTTAGATAAACCATTTCATATTGTCTTTTCCATTTAAAGATTACTCATTGGCGTTTGCATCTCTCTGCTGGCCTTGTACATCAAGGGTCTGAAGCCTTATGCCTGTCTTCTGGGTTATATGCCCGAAGCTCCGGGCATTTATATGGATCTCAATCAACATCGCAATGCCATGCAAGTGCCAGAGACAAAAATCTTTCGCTACAGTGGCTCCCTTAATTTTGCCACCAGCCTGTTCTTCCGTCGTGCTCTCTACGAGGCTGTGGGTTTGGATAAAGCACCCCCACTTCCAAGTCCAAAGACCACACCCACCTATTCACCTGTCTCTCAGAATGGCGCTAGCCTGGTCCTAAAGGGTCAATTTGTGGAGTCTTCCAGCCTATTTAAATTTCTTATACTCGACTTTTCCATGTTGGGTCATATTGATGTGGCCGGTTGTCGTACCTTGTCCGATCTGAGCAAGGAATTAAAGACGCGTGGAGCTCGCCTACTGTTGGCCAGTCCTGTGGATCGTGTCTATGACACTTTAGTTCATAGCATGGCTTTAAGTGAGGGACCCTTTGAAATCTTTCCCACTTTGCATGATACCGTTGAGTATGCCAATGCGTGTCGAACTGCGTGACTTCCTTAAAAAAAAAACACAAGTGACGCGTTTTGTGATATGTCCAAGTGATAAATAGCTTGTGAATCGTAGCACCAAAACTCCCCCCAAAAAAAAACCCAAAATAATTGTTTAAGAATTTTTTAGTAAACAAAAAAAACAAACATAATTTTTATGTTGGATTTTTAGTCTAAGTACGTTTAAGTGCCTACATTTGAAGAGACATCCAACAACAACAACAACAAAGTGTTACCTACTTATTAGCTAGATTGCAGAATACAATAATTTATGTTTTGTACTTAAAGCCCACCATTAAAGGCAAAAATACTAATACATTTTTTTGTGCAATTTGTACCAAAATGAACAATAATTCATATATAAAATATAAATATATATTTTTAGTTATCTAAGATGATTGTGTATAGCAAAAAGTATAAAGTGTACATAAATATGAAACTGAAACTGATCAAAAGCTTTTTTGCTTGATTAATTGGGGGAAAGATAATTTTTTATGCTGAAAGAAGTAATTTTAATTCACAGTTTTGTATGAATTTTAACTAACTATGCATTTACTTGCAATGCATTTTTCTGTCTTATTATAGATATGAATGACCTGGGTAAAAAATCAATCGTTACAGCTACAATATATCTTGTCTTCTTGGATATTTATTTCCTAATGGTACCACTACTTCTTTTCAACGAACTCTATTTTTAACAGCTTCCTGATCAGCAGGAAAATATTGCTCATGAGTCACCGAGAGTTGAGGTTTATTAAATTCAAATATTTTTGAAAGTCAATACAAAGAAAAATTAAAAAAATATTTTCTTTTACAAATAAATAAAGAAAAAACTAAATTATACGACTTAGAAAAAGTTATTTGACTTTCTGAAAATTTTGGCATAAGAGAATCATGAACCTCTAGATCAGGGTTGCCCATAGTCCGCTTATGACAGAGCAGACACCAATACATATAAGGAAAAACATTTGTAAAAGAACGACAACCACATGAAAGAGATAGAGAGAAACCGGTTATTGTCGGGTGCTGTGTGTGTTTGCAGTGCAAACTTTGCACGACAGTGTGTCTATAGATGCGCGCATCGCAACAACAATTGAGTAGTTAGAGCATAGGCTTTGGGCACCCCTGCTCTAGATTCAACCCACAAATGTACAATGTTCGGTCTGGTGGTAGAAATTGCAGACATCTGAATAGAATGGGGCGTTCTAAAGTGATCTTGAGGATCCGTGGTAGATGATCAAATTAACCATGAAACTTGCCGTTGAAAATGTAAGCTTGATATAAGTTGCTTCAGTGTCAGCTTTCAAACTCCACATAACTAACCTAAACTCCAAATTTCAAGTAAATATTTGAAATATTTAAACATATGTTTGTTCTAAAATATTCGCTAAAATCTTTTGAAATCGGTTTAAACTGGTCCGGTATCGGAAAAATATCCGACTTCATTTTGCAAGCCCATACACAAATTTGCAGGTTCATATCATAATTAATTTTTGACGTATAGCTCGGAACAACTTTTTCAAACAGGTTCAAACTGGTCCAAACACGACTTTCAACAGGGATATATATATCTTAGTTGATATTATTAAATTAAACCAAATTTAAGTTCAGAGTTTAAATAATTTCTTATATATACCTCTGAACCACTTTTTTCAACTGGTTCAATTTGGTTCGGAACCGTTTTTCCAGGAAAATATGTAACTCCATACACCCAATCTAAACAACAAACTTCATTTTTAAAGCTTAAATTAATTCTATGAAATGGCCCTAAACCGCTTTTAAACCAGATCATTTTGGCTCGGATACGGTTTTGATATGGTTAGTTATTAAATTAAAATTATCTGCCTTCACACAAAGTTTCAAGTTCCTAACTTAAATAATTACTAAAATATGGCTTCAAAACACTTTTGAACCACATTTGAATACCCACACAGCAACTTTTAAGTCCCAAGTTTAAATAATTTCTGAGATATGGCTCTGAACCACTTTTAAACCACTTTTTAATACTGGTTCAGAACCGGTTTGTCTCCGGGAAAATTTATAACTATTATCAACCCAAACACCAAAATGCAAGGCTTAAATAATAATGCCTTGCAAAATGCAATGCTTAAATAATTTCCGAAATAGCCATTAATAAACCGGTTCAAATTGGTTCAGAACCGGTCTTCAATCATTAAAACGTTTAATTTCCTATTACTCACCTACTTACCAAATTTCAAGTTTATAGCTTTAATAGTTTCAGAGATATGACTCATAACGACCTTTGAATCGAAATTCTATGGATAAAATTATTTTGTATGAAAAAAATGCACATATATAACAATAACTTGAAATTTTTACTCCTGTAACGTATTTTCTGAAGTTTCTGCAGCTACATGATTTTCGTCGTAAATTTGTAGTAGTTCCTTATTGAATAGAAATTATGAAAAAAATTCTATTTGCTCTGCTCTCATCTCGCTCTCAGTTTATAGCTATCGCTCCGGCTATGCAGAGCATATCATTTTATTGCTATATTGCTATAGTTTATGAAGTGATAAACTACGGAGCAGAGCGGAGCCAATGCTTTCTTATTTTTCGGCTATGGCTCTGCTTCGGCTCTGTTCATAGTGAGAGCGGTAGCTAGAGCAAAACGAAATACTACGGAGTAGCTTAGCATTTTCAAACGGTGATTAAAACTGTCCAACCACCTTTTTATATCTTTTTTGTGGCCATCATTGGGCGCTTACAGCCGAGACACTTGATCACAGATCAGCTTAAAAAAACTGCTGTTATTTTTTAGCATAGTTTTTGAAGGTCTTGTTAAATTGACATTTGGAAAAGTAGCATGTTAATATTATATTAAATACAAGAGGAAAAGTAGGCTACGCGAATTAATAAGAAATTAATCATTGATCAGGGAGCAAGTTCTTCTGCTGAACACGGCCATTGATTTCTTTTTGATCATTATTATAGATCTATTTTGGGTTATGACTATCAAAAAAATGATTGCTTTACACAAATGAATGAGTTCTTATCAGTTGCACATGAGCCTACTGAGTGAAAGTGATGCCGTTGTCTTTTCTTTATTGTCTCGCCAGTCTGTATTTTCTACTTAGCTAAATTCATAGAAGCTAAATGATCTTTATATTTTTCTTCAGCATCCTTAATACATTCATTTTTAAATCTAACTGTATAGTTTTTTTGGTGCTTTTAGCTTTTGTATTAACTTTACTTATTTACCTATTCCGACACCTGTTTTCCAGATAGTTTATCTTCGATAAAAAAATCGCAAAATTGTTTGGGATAATTTATTTTTTATTATTCCAACTGCCTTGTCAAAGTGTTGACCAACAAGGTGCGTAGATTTTTTTTCCTTTGCTTTGCTTAACCAAGCAATTTACAACGGTAGGATTCTTTTTGCCTAGCTCCTGTAAGTAAATAAAAAATTGATTCAAGTAAGAGCTAAAAGTTTTTAAATTAATTTTCAGTATGTTCAAGAACCCAGATATAACAAACTTTAATATAACGTTGCATACTTTTAGGCTGTCGCTGTGTTTCACTTACCTTCCACACACACAATCCACTAGCAACGGAAATACCAACAGCAATTTACAGAGAAGAACCTCCGACTTCAGTCTGACACATCGCCACGTACAATCGCTGAACTGACACCGAGCAATTAGCAAGCACATGACTAAAGTTAAAATTTGGTTGTTTTTTTTTGGGTTATTTGCTTAAATTGTTTGTACATTTGGGGGGGCGGAAAAGGAAGGCCCTCCCACAACCGCAAATAGCTAAGACAATTTGTCTAACTTTTCGACTGATTAACTATCAGCATAGACATCAAAGTGAGGGCCAAAAGCCCGTTTAAGGTCAAACAATGCACTTGGGTTTGGGGGGAAAATTGTCGAAAACTGTTTGATCTTGCTTAGAAACTACTAAATATATGAAAACAATTAAGTGCATAGAGTTTTGGCCGGCGCTTGAGAGTTAGTTGCGTTTTTGCGGTTGTCAAGGTGACTTTATAAATGCGACAAGCGATATGGTCTTCAAATTTATTTAGTTTTGGTGGGAATTTCAATTGGACAGAGAGAAGGTTGTTAAGTTAATTTTAGTAAAGATTTTAAAGAGATTATGATTGGAAAGCTACTTATTCGACTTTAAGGCGAAGCGATCATCGACGCCGCAAAGAGGAAAGAGTATTTTGTAGACCTTTAAGAAAAATCGCTGGAATAAAAATAAATAAAAAAATATTTAAAAATTTTTGTAGTTCCCATGAACCCTAGTCATTCTAAATCATCAAAAATAAACTAATATTTTTTGAATTATGATGAATTATTGCACTTTCATATTTCACTACAAAGTCACAGTCATCTCATATACTACTTAAGAGAGCGAATATGTAAATATCTGCGATATTTGTATACTATATTGGATCACGATCATCTTGACTAATTCAATTCAATTAGTTTAATTTAGAGATCAGTATAATGAGATGTCTCATCTCTCATTAACATGAAGTGATTGAACTTCAATGAGAATAGTTAAAAATCCACGAGCAGTTGAATGCTTTATGACTAAATTGCATTCAATTTAACACACAATCTAAGAAATCGCCAGAGAAGTCAACAAAAAAAAATCAATCTTAAAAAAAATTTTTAAATATACGATTTCTCATCTTTTATATAGACTTGTTAAAAATTAAGAAATCGTCCCTTAGTAGAATAAAATTTTGTGCCGATAAACCTATAAAATGTAGGCAAGTTTAAGTTTCCACATTCGGCGCAAATAAAATTTTTTGTGACTCAATACCACTTTTGTAAATAATGACTAAACATTTTGTTATTGCGCATATATTTTTCTTACTAATGTTTTGAAAAGAAGCAACTAGATCATATTTGTACCCGAAAGGCAAATTATATATTTGTTTGTAGTTCAGGAGTTTGATTGACAGCCTTTAAATGTACAAATAATACAGAGGGTCATTCATCCTACTACCTAAGCGAATGGAAACAAGTTAGACAGACGGTCAACCCCGACTGTAATGTACTCTGTCCCTATCAAAGGATGTAATAACTTCTACACAGAAAAATTGGGGAGCTATATTCGAGTTTGAAAAAATTGATTTGATCCCGAGCTTCAGATTGAAGTTTCAAGTACGAAAGATTTGGAACAATCCCAGAACTCTTGTGTCAATCCGAAAAGTTCGGATCCTACTTGAAAATCAAGTCCAAGTATTTCGGGATTGGGAAATTCGTACTCATGTTAATCCTTTCGTACTTGGTTTGAGAAATTCAGGGATCGACCTACTTCTGACATTGATTAGGATTGATTTTCATCAAAATATCTCGAATTTTTTTTTCAGTAAGGGTGTGGGGCATAACTTACAATAAAAGTGCTGCCCATTACTGTTGCGGGTGGTGCTGTCCAGCCTAACTAACGGAAAACGATAAATAAATTAATAATGTAGAAGGTCTGAACAAGCTAACTTAAAAAGTGTGTAAGATATGAGATTTTTTTCATATGTCGGGGCAGAAAGGGGAAAAAAAACTTGGTCTGTCTGCAAGTAGAAGGATTATACATATCGACATTTCCTGAGAATAAATGTAACGTTCGATCTAAGTAATATATCTTTCTCATAAAAATAGTGGTACAAAGCGTTTGGAGAGTACAAGCTATTACAGTTTGCTCAGTTCGCTTTTGTAAAGAAGTAATGACTGTTTAAAGTGTCGTTTGTACATTACTAAAATAAAAAGTCTTCTTTAAAACCAACATACATTTTCTGTTGCTCTGTTTGCAGTGTAATCAAAAAATTGTTGAGGCATAAATAAAAGAGGAATATTCAACCATTCTAGCACGTTCTTGGTCAGCTCCGTAGAGTGATTCGTTCGTCCAAAATGTTTGATAACATGTTTTCACTGATTCACTACTTGAAACAGGGCTACAATAGGGAACCTTGCCCACTTTATTGACTATATTGGGAAATTAAACAGCCCCTCCCCCTCACTGACGACGCTAAATTCATTTTTTGAACAATTATGGATAGAGACAGTGGATTATACCGGTGGCTAGGGTCAAAATTAGGCGTTTAGGCGGACCTAAGTACCAATTTAGGTCGTACTGTATCTGTAAAGTCTTCACAATCACGCATTTCAAAGTTGCTGGTCATTTCTTAAATTCTTAAGATCAGCTGTGCAGAATTGATCAATAGCACGTATGCCAACAGCGGCGCACATAATAGCCGTTGGACAAAATAATATGACCGATTTATGCAAATTTTTATTGAATATATTTTATTTTAATAATTCAATTTCTCGAAATCTAAACAAGACTGCGAGTCCCTACTTGATATTTTAATCGTATTCCGTTAAGATTTACTAAAATCTTTTAATATAAGAACGAGCGGCAACAGTTTTGATAGAACATTCTGGATATCGGTTTGAACCAATTTTTTACAGCTTCAAGGCAGAAATTTTGTGTTTGCAAAGTAAGTTGGTAGCAACTAAAATTATGTATTTTACTCGTTAAATTAAAAAACCCCAATTTTCGTTACGTACGTTAGCCGATTTAAACATGCTTATAAATGACAAGTCAAAAGAGTTTTTAAATGTGTTTTAACATTAGAGGGTACAAAATTGGTTAAAATAAAATTTGGTATAGGTTGGGAGCACCTTAGCTTAGTATAAATCTATTTGAAGGCCACTTGAAAATCAACGGTTTTTTAGAAAAAAAAATGTTTGTTCAAAGTAGTTGAAAATTTGTGCTGATATTCGGTCTTAGGATGGTCGGAGAGAAATTTCCTTTATATATTCTTAAAGGTGCATATGTGGTCCAATTTATCTACATTTTGTCATGGACAATAATCTGAGCCGATTGAGGCTTAGTTTTAAGGCTAACACGGTGAAATTTTACACAGTGTCTTCCTTTTACCGCGCGCTGCTAATATGTATTAAACCACCCCAAGCGTATGACTATATCTTATAGTCGATCGGTCTGAAAGTAAGAATATGTAATAAAAACTATTTGCTTTCAATATTTACTCAGCCATTATCGATACTATAAACTGTCGAAGAGTTTAGACAAATTTGAAAAAAATTGGAAGACTAGGCATCTATATCCTATTGGAATAATCAGTTGGCACAATTATTTGCAATTGTATTATCACTTCGGCATTGAAGAAATTTAGCTTTTCCTTCTTTCCTTCTTATTATTTCCATTTGGAAAAATATACAAATTTAAATATATTTTGGGTGTTTAAAAGTTAAATTTGCTGAAATAACATATATAAAATGGGATTATTAAGCTTTGTATAAATATTGGTATGGTGGCTACCCCTACAAATTATCCAAAATCACAGTATTTTCCAGTTGCTTCTAATTCTCATAATTTTTGTGTCATTTTGTTCTCAGTCACCGCAAAAATGTTTAAGTGCTACAATTTAACGCCTCTGACGGCTGTCACCTTCACCAAAACGCAAACTCAACGAGGCGCATTCGCATTAATCACAGCATAGATACAAAATTGACTTGTTTTAAATCAAATTAAAAATTCCTTCTCATCATATTAATTATTTCCAGCCACACACTTGTCCACGATTTGCACTATAAACTACAATTTTCAAGTCATTGCTTGACCATTTTTTTTTTTGTTATTTTATTTGTGAAATTTTATTTAAAATACACAAATTTTTGTTGTTGTTTATAGCAATAATAAAACTCAAAAGGTTCCCACAGCGTGTGTAAGATGCAAAATTAACAGGCAGTGTAATTGTTTTTCTAATTTTTGCCATGCAACTTGAACTGTTTGTGGATGTGGGTGTGCGGGGTGGTGGGGTGGGGGGTGTTAACACAACCATAAAAGTGCTAAACAACACAACAATTTGTGAGGCCAGGCAATAACAACTTAAGCATTTGGAACTGCTGTGGATTGTAAGTGGCAGATTGTTGGGTGAGAGGATAAGGTCGCAGCTGACAATTCAGTTATTTGTTATCAGGCAGCAAATTTTGACCTTAGCCAAAGAAAATTGCTTATGAAATTGCTCAAGTCAAAAGGTATTTGGGCAAGTAATTTGTGCTGTGCAGTGTGCTAACAAAATTTTGTTACTAATTGGTAAAGGTTAGGTTATGATATTTGAATGAAAATTATTTACTTATGGTTAGGCACCACTTTGAAATAGTGTGCGTGCAGTTGCAAGTGAACTTGCTTGGGCACTTTGTTTAAGAGTAAGCGACACAGATAAATGATATTCGGTCCAGTTTTGAATTTCATATCGGCGACATTTTATTAAACATAATTTCTTTCGTCTTACACTGTGCACGTCGAAAAAAGACAAAAAGGAATCGAACTGCATTATTATTATTTTTGAGTTATCACAATGGATTCATGGAGAATTTTTTTTAAAGTTTTTTACGAAGTTAAATTTTTGTAGGTAATTCCAAAATTATTATATCTTATTATCGACAAATCTAAATTAATAGATCTTGATGTCATCAAATTTACTATAATTTCCGATTTTAAATAAAATTGCGCTTTCAAAATTAATCGTCCAATACAAATAAGTTTTAAATATTTTTTACAGAAAGTTTTTTACAAAATTTATTTAAAACTTCGAATATTTGAAAAAAAATCAAAGTTACTTAATTTTTTGTGTCATCCCTTTTGTTCTCTAAAAATTAATATTTATATTTATTTAAATATATTTACTTTGATTTACAAAACAAATGCAACATAGTAACAATTTAAAAAAAAAAATTTTGTATGAATCCATCGTGATAGCTTTAAAAAGTAATGAAGCAGTTCGATTCCTAGGGCCCAAAATGGTGAAAAAACGTTAAAGTTGAGAACGTTTTTTTTTTAACTTCTGATAATGTAATTAATAGGTTTATTCTAAAAATTGAATTTAAAACTTTTTTTTTTGTAAAAATTTAACCTACCTTCAACGTAACCTGTCTACGCCCTTGAGGATATTAATAACAGGCTTCTAGTTTTTTTCGGAAAAAAGATCGGTTATACTAACACAATTGTCTAAGAGTTCTTCAATTTGCTCTGACCAAAATATTTTAGTGGACGAGGATGCTGTTAGTTTATTTTATAATGCCTCTTCTATGGAACGTAGCGGTACACGCACTACATCGATGCAATGCAATGGCATGACCCACCGAACCCTGACCAATTGGGCTAGAAAAAGTGGGCTGAGCGTGAACTCATCCAAATCGGAGCTTGTACTTCTCGCCAGAAAATACAAGATTCTCGCTATCGTCCTTCTACAGCTCAATGGAGAGACCCTAACGCTAGATATCTAGGCCTCATAATCGACAGAAAGCTTGGCTGGAATCTGAACATTCTCGAAGGGGTCAGGATACCCATCGGGCTTAAACCCAAAACAAAACAAATTACAATGGATTTACACAGCAATTAAACGACTGCAGTTCGGATTATCAGCATGGTAAAAAAGAAACCTTTACTGATTTTCAAAATTCAGACAAAGTCAGCACTTAGAAGCGAGCAAACTATACTTCTATATAGATCACTTGTAAGACCGATCTTAGAGTTTGGTTCTTGGGTTTGGAACACACGATCAATTAACCTTTGTGCGCGTACCGAATCTGTCCAAAGGCAGTTTCTGTTTTTTGCCTTTTTGGAACCTGGGATAGGACCCATAATTAACACTTCCTCTTTACATATAAATGTTCCTTTTTTTAATTGAGTCAACTAACTCCGATCGATCCGTTGCTCTTGTTCCGTGACTCTTGTTCAGGACTCTTGTTCCGGACTCACTTGTTCAGTTGCTCAGTTGTCTCGGAACAAAAAAAACAATTTAAGAGGAACATTAACCAACACTGTTAATTTCTAAGTCCCATCAAGACTCACAAGATATCATATTCCCTTATGGCTGCCTATCGATTCTTTGGCATATGACTCTAATTGGCCCTTTCTTGTTTTGTGCAGGGATTATAACGATTTATTTCCTCTACTCAGTGGAAATTCTTTAAACTCTTACTCGTGCTGAGCATTCATTTGCTACTATTAAAGGAAACTCCTCTGATCGCCTTTGTTCTGAATAGGCGCGTAGATGTACTATAACGAAGAAAATCCTTTTCCTTTATATGTTTTCTTTTTCTTAAATTTGCACTTAAGATTTAATAATTTATTTTTCTTTACTTTTTTTATTATTAATTGTAACTGTGTCAATATGACGAATGTTCCTAAAATTAAAATAAATAAACAAATAAATCGCTATCCCCTTTTACGTCTTCATCCAGAACCACAGAACTCGATAAAAATCTATAATGATGGCTTGAAACTCAAAACCAAGTGTATATTACGAAGAGCTCGGCATCAGTAATTCCTTCGAATTAGTGTCTACCAAAGGGACGTTGATTTGGATAAGCTAAGTTAAAGCACTTGGCTTAATATCGTTCAAATCGGCTCGCGAGCTTTAACCTCCTTTCCGATAAGGAAACTGTCGGTATGCCTATGGCAACGAACAGTCGCATTACACGAGACATATACGAGCAAAAAGCTATTCAAAAATGGTAAGCAGTCACATTGCACTACTGTACTAGTATCCCCTTTTTATTCTAAGAGTAACGGGTATAAAAATGAGCTTATGCCATTTTATTAATATTTTGTCAGAAGAAACAGAACTTCATTTTATAGGGCCACATGGAAATCATTAAGCATTTAATCAGTTTAAGCTCAACGACTTGTGTAGAAAGTTTTCGAGTTTTAAAAAGTCCGGTCTCAAAGAAAATAAATGCTTCATAAGGATATCAAAATGATTTACATAGATATAGAAGTTAATATTAACTTAAAGGGTTCGTCTACCTTTATATAGGGTGTTTCTTTTTTAATATTTTGTTTTTAAATTCTGGAGAGAAAACGAAAATTGAGTTTTTTCAATTCCGTTTTTTTGTATTGTGTTATTTGTTATTAAAAAAATTGGAATTCGAAAGCGGTCAAAAAAATTTTAGTCCGGCCAAGTAAGGTCTCCCAAAATAAAAGTGTAGTGGTGGGCTGATCATGATTCCCGGACTCTAGGATTTTTTTTATATTAAAACGGCAAGCGAGGTTATGATCAGAGAATAATACCGTAACCGGAACCGGAACCGTTAACCGATATAAACCGTTTAAAGCCAGGTACCGGTATCGAGACCGGAACCGATATTACAATTTTTTGCAGAACCGAAAACCGTTAACCGTTATAATAGGAACCGAAAAAACCGGAACCATACCGAAACGCTAATACCGGTATTGTTTCGGTTTCTTATTATTTATTTGATTGATTTATGATTATTACAAATATATGTTTCAACTGGTAAAAAAGGCAATATATACACTCAAAAAAGAGTCTTACATTTTAGAAGTTCGCCCTTTCAGATTTTCCAGAATCATATAATCCTTTTGGGATACATAAGAAATAGAAAAAAAATGTTAAAAACGCAAAAACTTTTCTTTGGTAAATATTAACCCTTTAGTTAAATGTAAAGGATTTCTATGTCTTAAAAAAATCCTCCCTTAAATATAGAAATATAAGAAAAATCGGTATATTTAAAAAAAAGCACACTTTTTTGAATGGCATATTCTAAGAAAACAATTTTTTAGTTCTATTACATTCATTAATTTTTTGGATATCTTGAAATAATTAAAAAATTTTAATGTTAAAAAAAATTATACTTGTACCGGTATACCGAAATAAAAATCCGAGTACCGTATCGGAACCGAAAATCGAAATAAATTAAAAACCGTAATAGAACCTTAAACCGATATGCTCATTTCGGTACGTACCGAAACCGGTACCGGAATCGATATTCGATTCTGGATTAATCCCTGGTTATGATCAAATGTAATTCTGGGCCGTATTTCAATCTTAAAAAAAATCCATTTTAAAATTTTTGACTTTCTTGTAATGTCCAAATTATAAATAAAATGCTTTGGTAAGAAGCCAAAACGTGATTTCAAGGAAAATAAATTATTGTCGAAAAATTGTTTATATAAATTAATAAGTAGAAAAAGAAAAAGTGAAAAAAAATATAAGTCCAACTAGGGTAGACCTGCTGGGGGAAGGTCTAACTATAAGTAAATATAGGAGAAATAAAGAAGAAATTAAATCACACACCATTTAATGTGTTTAGGCGAATTCACCTAAAATAAAGAAAATAAACTTTCCTGTTCAAATGATTTAGGAAACTTATATGAAAATTTAACTTAACAAAAATTAAGACAAAGCAATAAGCACAACGTACACAAAACATGTTTTGTTTACTCAACACATTTTCACCTACTCTTTGCAAAAATAAAAAAACGAAAACCGAAAACAAAAAACCGAAAACCCACTCAGAAGTATTTGCGGTTTGTAAGCTGAAGCCGCAAGTTGCCGAAGCATTTCCATCTCTTTTGCACTTGCTGAAAAATCGGCAGCTTGAAACATTGTTGTAATTTTTATTTCGTTGACACAAGACAAGACAACGAAGATCTTTGTGAGCGAAACTAATAAAAAACCGAACGCCCAAACTGTTCCCACAACCAGTTTCAAGCCAACGTTCGTGCGGTCGAGACGACGACGGGCTGCAAAAATTTTATACACAATTTTGGTTAGACTTAAAACAAAATACAAATTAACTCTTATAAACAATATATAAACAAAGTGAGTTAATTTATAGAAATTATTTAACAAAACGAAAAGAGAAAAAAAATTAACGAGGATAAACAAGTGTGCAGGCTAAGAAAGCAAAATTAAAATCAAAAGTAAAACAAAAAGTGGTTTGCCATGGAGAACTGCAACTAAGTAAAAACCACCAAGCAAAATAATAAAAATCAAAATGTTCAATAACAATTATACACCTGCGGCTGCGTCACTGGATATGTGTACAAATTGTTGATAGAGAAGGAATTAAAGCACTAATCTGCCTCTCCCCCTTCATTTATTTTGCAGGCATGCGCTTTGCCCAAATTCCCAGATACCAAAAATAATACACGATATAAATCTTTGCATAGACCAAAAATAAAAGCCGTCAAAATTGGTTACCTAACGAAAACCTCGTTTGTGCTACACGAAGGCAAACATCGAGTAAGTACAAAAATAAAAAATTATAAAAATAAAAATTGCCACGAGAAGCCACTTAATGCTCCAAGCACAATTAACCAACTGAGACTTCAACAAATTGTACACCACCCATGAACAGATTTCTGTAAATTTCTTGGCCTACTCAAGTGAAAAACAATAGAGTGTAGAAAAATGCCTGGCCTACTGCTTTGATATAGTCAAATGATTTTTACCATTATCGTCAGTTAATTTATTTAGCTCGTTGTTCGTTGCAACTTTACAGAATCAAATGAAAGTGAATAAGATTATTAAATGTCAAGTTTGTGTAACCATGCCTGGGAAAAAATTAAATCTATATAGCAGTTCACATTATTCAAAGTTAGTTGATATTAACAACTAAGTTGTTACCCGTTAACAACATTCTATTTAAATAATTTTATTTTATAATTTAAATACAAATGATTCTGAAGACTTACAATATCAGTAAAGGAAAATTAGAGGATAAATAACTTGGATTTTTATACTCTGTACCGAAGGTACAAAGAGTATATTGGGTTTGTGCAAATGTATGTAACAGCCAGAAGGAAGCATCTCCGACCCTATAAAGTATATATATTCTTGATCAGCATCAACAGCCAAGTCGATATAGACATGTCCGTCTGTCCGTATGAACGCTGAGATCTCAGAGATGGTAAGAGATGGAGGTTTGAGGTGTATGGAACATATATTTCTTATAATTGCAGGCAGATCAAGTTTAGTTTTTATACCCTTGCAGAGGGTATATTAAAATTGTCACGATGTTTGTAACGCAGTGAAGGAAGCATTTCCGACCACATAAAGTATATATATTCTTGATCAGCATGACGAGCTGAGTTCATTTCCGTCTGTCCGTCGGTCCGTCTGTCCGTCCGTCCGTCTGTCCGTCTGTCCGTCTGTTTCTATGCTATCTCCTCCCTCAGTTTTAAAGCTATCTTGACCAAACTTCGCAAAAAGTCTTTAAATACAAATACGCTGCACATTTGTCGGAATCGGCCGGATCGGATGACTATATCATATAGCTGCCATAGAAACGATCGGTCCAAAAACTAGTTCTAATGAGAAAAACTTTTTTGTTTTCCATCGTAGCATCACCAATCGTGGTATATATTAGTTTTATATGCTTCCACATAATTCTGGAAAAAATTTATTAAAATCGGATGACTATAGCATATAGCTGCCATATAAACGGTCGGTCCAAAAACTAGTTCTAGTGGGAAAAACTTTTTGGTTTTCCATCGTAGCGTCACCAATCGTGGTATATATTAATTTTATGTGATTCCACACAATTCTGGAAAAATTTATCAAAATCGGATGACTCTAGCATATAGCTGCCATATAAACGGTCGGTCCAAAAACTAGTCCTATTGAGAAAAACTTTTTTGTTTTCCATCGTAGCATCACCAATCGTGGTATATATTAGTTTCATATACTTCCACACAATTCTGGAAAAATTGATGGAAATCGGATGACTATAGCATATAGCTGCCATAGGAACGATCGGTCTAAAAACAAATTCAAGTGAGAAAAACTTTTTTGGTTGGGCCTTTCGAAAACTGCAAGGGTATTTAAGCCTTCTATTTTTTTTTTGCCACGCCCCCTGCCTCCCCCGCAAATTGAAAAAAACTTAATATCTTCCACAATTTTGGAGTTAGGTTGTTCGAACCTTCTAGACATATATTCTACTCATCATTACTTATCGAGCCCCCATACATAATTATCCGATCAGATGAACGGTAGTAGAGTTGCCACCCCCGCAATTTGAAAAACACCTCAAATATCCCGCAGTTCTGGAGTTAGGTTGTTCAAACCTTCTAGACATATATTCTACTCATCATTACTTATCAAGCTCCCATACATCGTTTTCCGATCAGATGAACGATAGTAGTGTTGCCACCCCAGCAATTTGAAAAACACCTCCAATATCCCTCTGTTTTAGAGTAAGGTTGTTTGAACCTTCTAGGCATATATTCTACTCATCATTACTTATCGAGCCCCCAAACATTGTTTTCCGATCAAATAGAGTTGCCACCCCTCAATCTTTCACAATTTTAAAGACAGATTGTTTGAACCTTTTAGGCATATATTTTAATCGTCATTACTTATCGATCCACCATACATCATTTCTGAGTCAGATGAACGATAGTAGTTTAAATTTCCCAAAATTTTGAAGATAAATTGTTTAAAACCTTTAGACAAATATTTTAATCAACATTACTTATCGATCCACCATACATCATTTCACGATTAGAAGAACTAGTTGTCACCCCCGCAATTTGAAAAATACCTCATATCTCCCACAATTTAGAAGATAGATTGTTCGAACCTTCTAGACATTTATTTTAATCCTCATTCGTTATCGATGCACGATACTTCATTTCCCGATCAGATGATCTATAGTAGAGTTTATAAGGAATTGACTACACTGACTATCTGCTGATACCCATATAAGCAGTTGAGCTGCTTGTCGTAACTTTTGGATTATTTTGTATGGCAGCAGTTACAACAGCGATAGATTCCTCCGACCAAACTAAAGGTTTTCGATGGTACGGTCTTCTTGCGACTGTACCATGCTCTGCATGTTTACAAGCCTTATTATGGTTCAACTGCTCGGAGAATATACTTTGTTTGAACTCAAACTACGATGAATCCAAATTCTACTTTCAGTGTCCCAATTATCCATTTTTAATAAATCTAAAGAACAATCTTAAAACTAAAATAAAAATTAAGCAGATTACTCAGATAGAAAAGAGTTATTACAAGTTTTTTTTTTCATTAGCCATCCGTATAAAAAGTAGTTTATAGGCAGGAGTTTGTCTCGCTTTTCCATATCCATCAGGAATTTTTCTTAAATCCCCATGAAAAACTGTTTATCTAAAACAAAAACACATATAAATAAATAGTTTTATGCCTTCACTTATTATGTATAACACGTAGCCTCTAGCAATTACCATAAACTTAATTAGTTTGGGTTATTACAAAATATGCATACTATAGGATACTCGTAGATAGAACGCTTGTCAGGCCACGCCCCTATAATTAATGGCGACTTTCAGATGACTTACTGTCATCTTTAGACACGATTCCATCAGTTTGCTTAAAAAGTTGTTATTGCCTGAAAATATTCAAAAAGTGTGAGAACAAATTTTTTAATAACCCCTCCCCCCAAAACAATTAACTGACGAACTAGCTCGAGATGAGATGTCGTTAACGGGGATTACTCACAAAATTGAGCTGCTCGGGAACGTGTATGGTAATTACACTTAATTTATGTTTAGAATATCAGTACAAAACTGATTCAGTGTACAACATTTTGGGAGAAGGGGCTGCTATTCCAATTAAATGAAATGTTTACTTTTGATTTATATACGAGAATTTGTACAATATTTTTACACGAGGCTAATTGCCCGACGAATTTGTTCAAGCTTCCAGGCCGAGTGGCTCAAACTATAAACTAAGCCTCTCCAAAGCAAAATACAAACAACAACAACACCACCAACCAGATATTAAACGCTAGCTGTGGCGCATTGCGTTGGTTACGTCGACGCGTTGCCGTCATAAAAGTGGGTCATGGTTAAGTGTACTTCGGTCTCAGCTGCGCATGCGCTTGCGACTGGGCTACGCATTGATTGTATAGCTGTCGTTTGAGTAGCTTCGCGGCTCCTACAAAAAAAAATTACAAAAATCCTTATTTGTTTAACTATTTTGCGTAACAGGACGACGATATGGGCTTCAGTTCGCGCATGGACTGCTGCGGGCAGTTCGTCAAATATAGCCTTTTCATAGCCAACTTTGTCATATTCGTGAGTACCAAATGCAATTTCATTTTATTATTACCAAATAAAGTTAATGTATTTTTTTTTTTTTATAGGTGGGAGGCGCCATTGTCTTTTGTTTGACTCTGTGGACTCTGGTGGATCGTAGCTTTGTCAATGAGCTACTGGGTACAAATTTGTTTTCGGGCGCTGTGTATGTTTTGCTGGTTACCTCAATCATTATTTGTTTGGTATCCTTTTTGGGCTGTGTGGGCGCTGGCAAGGAAGTCAAATGTTTGCTGTTAACGGTAAGTACACATCATCCTATATATAATATATTTGAAGCTTTCATATTTAGCATACGATTTTGTAGTATTTCATCATTGTGGCTTTGGTTTTCGTGACCATGCTAATTGGCGGCGTTTTGGGCTATGTTTTTCGTGAACGTGTGCAACAGACCATGCGACAGGTAAGTACACCACGCTGCTCCCTCCACCCTCTCGCATAACACACTCGTTTTCGGTATCAATATAGGAAATGCGCTCCACTATGGCTCTATATGGCAGCAGACGTGAAATAACTCAGGCCTGGGACTTGACGCAAGAACGCTTGCAATGCTGCGGTGTGGATACCTGGCATGATTGGAATCGTTATGGCCCAGTGCCGGAATCATGCTGTCAAGAGTTGTTCGGTGGTCAGCGTAAAGAGTGCACCATTTTTCCAACTATAACGAATTTATACAATCAGGGTTGTTTGTATGTAACGACCAATTTCATACGAGATCATGCAGCGGTTATTGGTGGTACATCCATTGGAGTGGCCATACTTATGGTAAGTGGGTCGAAAATTGGGCATTGATTTGGCAAAGAGTCGCTTGAGACATAGGATTTGAGTGGATCTTATTAAAAACCGATAACACACCATAATTTAGAATTCTACATACTTTTTAATAGAACACACAAACTTTTAGATTATATCAACAAGTTTCCATTAATTTTCTACACTAAACAATACAGTCGATCCCAAAATACTATGATTATAAATCAGAGAATGAAATTCTCATTCCTAGTTTATTTTGGGACTATAGATCCCGTCAACTTGCGAGGATATGTTTGCGAGAGGCCTGGTTTTGAACCCGCCTCGGAACATCTAATACAAAGCTTTGAAACTTTTACGCAAACGGTCACCTTCCCTAGCTATTAGCTCCAGCTGTGCATTTCTTTACCCATAAAAAAGCTTCTCAAACTTTGCCATTCGGATATGTCGTTAAATTTATCGTAACTCTCTATAGTGCCTAAAATTTAAAGCATAGAAGCCAAGTGATTCAGAGAAGCTCGTCTTGGCCCATTGGAACTTTAAAGCCAGATCTTAAATTAAGATGTTTTAGGATACAGTTTTTTTGACCAGAAGTTAGCAACGGATAGAAATATTCTTTTTCGTTCTAATAAACAATATATATTCTTGATCAGGACGATGAGCAGAGTCGATTGAGCTTTGTCCGTCCGTCTTTCTGTTTGTCTGTCTGCTTTTTCTAAGCAATCTAGCCCCTCATTTTGAAAGCTATCAGGCTGAAATTTTGCGTATTAGATACGATCGTATTAGTAAGAAAAAACTTTTATGTTTTCTATGATAGCATTCTTAAACTCAAAAATTTTGAATTATGTGCTGTCAAACAGTTCTGCAACATTTGGTACAAGTCGGATGACTATATCCTATAGCTGACATAGGACCAAGCGGTCGGAAAATGGGGATTAGTAAGCAAAACTTTTTCTTTTTTTCTGATAACGTTCTTAAAGTCAGGAACTATGAATATTATATGCTTTTTAACCGTCTTACTAAATTTGGTTAAGATCGGATGACTATATCCTATGTATATAGCTACAACCGATCAGGTTGAAAATGGGTCGTATTGAGAAAAACATTTATGTTTTCTACAATAACGTTTTGAAACTCAGGAATAACGAAAATAAAATGATTTTAAACGGATTTGCTAAATTTATTCTCAATAGGAGGAATATCCTGTAGCTGCCAGAGAACCAATCTATTGAAAAATGTGTCTTATTGAGAAAACTTAATTGGTTTTGGTAAAAGGGTGATCAAATTTTATAGTGGCCCAAGTGACACCAAGCCGAAGCTTGTTAAGCGCGAATCCCAGGCGAAATAGCAGCTCACCTCCCGCCCAATCGACTAGCCACAAACGATTGACACGAAAGCGCGTAGGAAAACTTTAAATTAAGACAAACTACGGGCTAAATACGTTAAAAAAGGGGTTTTTATAGAAGGAAGTAAATCTTCTTATCTACTTACTTGGTAGAGTATATTGAAATCAGCACAAAGGAAACGAAACAGTTCATGCAAAGCATAGTTAGTAATACAACGTTAAAGAGATAAGGGAATAAAGTTACGAGTCGATCTAAAAAGAACTCAAACATTAATTTGACTAATTAACTCTAATGAGTCGATTTCGCTGTTTATTATTCTATGCATAAAGATTACACCAAGCATAACTCTACGGTTAATTAAGGAGGAAAGGTTTATTAAAAGAAGTCTACTAGAATACGATGATAAACGGATCTGAAGATTCCAATACAAATCACGAAGAGCAAACAATATATTCATTTCTATCTTGATGGATCGAAAATAGCAAATCAATCTTCAAATTTTAAGAACAAAACGGTCTACATTCAATCACAGTCATTTCTAAATAAAGAATGGCTTATATTTGCAATTATAAAATTGTCCAGATCTTTGTAATGCTTAGAAGAAAGCGTCCCATAAAGCATTTATATTCTGTAATCCCAGTAATTATGTAATAAACACTTTTTATTTTTTTTTATTTGTGAAAACGGTATTTTATATACCATGTTGAACTGTTTACGTGTATATCTTACAAATGCTTGCTATTGTTTAAATAATTCAAATATCATTCATCTATTTTCTTTTTTACATTTCAGATCTTTGGCATGATATTCTCCTGTCTCCTATTCAATATGATTGAATAGCGCCAAGCAGGAGGGGGAAACGTTACGATAATGTCCAAAGCCAATGCCCCCAGCTCACAGGAGACCCATTTTTAAATGTATTCCATGTAATATAATGTTAAGAGTATTATCGAAAAAATGTACGTTATGTTGACCCAACCAACACACGTGCGTTTGTATTATGTATATACATACTTACGAGTTTAGTAGTTACATGTACCTAGTGCTAGTGTATGTGTACGCATATTGATAATATCGTATGTTATCAACTGTTACATCAATTTGTATTATTGTTTTTTTTTTAATACAAAAGTATACCTACTTTTTTATATGTATTAAGTTGCCCCATTAAAATCGAATTGTTAAATATTTAAGTCATTTTTGCAATTGTTTCTAGAGAATTTAGTTGTATAATCTCATGTTATTTCAAATATAATGCAATGTGCAATTTTTGAAAAAATGAACAAAATCATCGATGTTTATGTTGTTGATTTTAACAAATTCAACACTTTATTAATTTAATTTTGCTCCACTAAAATGAAAAAACTAATAAAATAGAAGTTTCCTTAACACATAATCATGATTGCACAATAACAGCAATTTTGTAAATAAAGTTATGTATGTATTGTAGTTTATATACCCGACGTCACTTGGGTCCTTCAAATTTTCCTAAAAATTTTTTATTTGTTTTTTTTTTTTTATTCGAAAACAAAATTTAATACCGTTTTAAGAGAGTTTAAAATCACTTTCCAATCGGCAGAAGGCACGTAGCTAGGCAGGGGGATCCTACCAAACTTCAAAATATCTTAGTTTTTTCCCCCATATAACCGGTAAGGGTGTAGACACAAGTAGGCTGCTAAATTATATTTTTCGAACCGAATTTCCTTACTCGAATCGAAATATCGAAATTTTTTGATTTTACTGTCTAAAATTAGATTCAGCACCCACCGAAAAAAATCTAGCTACGGGTCTGATCCACAAACTGGCTCGGAACCAGTTTTGACCATTGAAAATATCTTAAAATACCAACCCATTTACCAAATTTATTTATAGCCTAAATATTTTCTGAGATATGGCTCTGATCTACTTTTGAATTGAGTTTAAGCCTATTGTAGCGCCAGCAGCCGAGATTAAGGGTGAATCTTAACCATCATAACCAGAGATCCACTCCAGTACTTTCAAGAAAATTAATCGAAATCAAAATATAAATTGTTCAAAAGCAATTAAACATTTTTTTCTATAAATGCTTAAAAAATTATTTCGAATTGCTATATCAAACCCCGACCAGAGCTGTTAATTGAAATTACGTTTTATTTTGGGACCTTAAATATTTAATTACCATTCCAATTACAATTCTTTCGTAATTAAAAATTGCATTACTTTTAAAAATTCTAAAAAATGTTTTTACAATTTATTATGTAATTAAATATTTCTTCGAAATTACTATAATTATTTTTAATTACCAAAACATTAAATTAAAAAATTTTTAATTGTAATAAAATGTTTAATTACGAAAAAATCTTAATTCTAATGGTAATTTAATTTTTAAGTACCCAAAGTATTCTAATTGGAATGGTAATGGTAATTTCACCTTACAACTCTGACCCCGACCCTAACTACGTTTTAAAACGTTTTATATTGGGATTTTATATATTTCATTACCATTACAATTACAATTCTTTCATAATTAAAAATTGCATTACTATTAAAAATTATTTAAAATGTTTGTACAATTTTTTAAGTAATTAAAATTTCATTGAAATTACTACAATTATTTTAATTACATAAAAAATTATATTTTGTCACTTAATAAAAAATTTTTAATGGTAATAAAATGTTTAATTACGAAAAAATCGTAATTTAATTTTTAAGTACCCAAAGTATTGTAATTGTAATGGTAATGGTAATTTCACCTTACAACTCTGAACACGACCCTAACTACGTTTTAAATCGTTTTATTTTTGGATTTTAAATATTTAATTACCATTACAATTACAATTCTTTCGTAATTAAAAATTTCATTACCATAAAAAATTCTTCAAAAATGTTTGTACAATTTTTAAGTAATTAAAACTTTCATCAAAATAACAAACTATTTTTAATTACATAAAAATTAAATTTTTGCACTTAATAAAAAATTGTTAATGGCAATAAAATGTTTAGTTACGAAAAAATTGTAATTGTAATGGTAATTAAATTTTTAAGTACCCAAAAAATTATAATTTTAAAGGTAATGGTAATTTCACCTTACAGCTCTTTGTTTTAAAAATCAAACAATTTTGTTTAAATTTAAAATATTTATTTTAGCAGATTAACTAAGAAAATATTTCGTTAGAGGTCCGATTGGGTTTTAATTTCTATTGCATATTTTTAGGCTCTTCTGAAAAATGTAAAAATGCTTAAAATTTATATACTAAACATAATACTACTAAAACACACCACAACCAAGGTCTTTCCCCAGATAAAATTTTTAGCACCGCCACCAGTAGCCGTTTCATTCCACCATTCCCAATAGCCGTCATGTAGCAGTGGATTTGCACGCTCATCTGATTTGGGTACTCTGGCACTGGGTTCCGCACTCTGACGAAACTGATCGACCTCCTGAGCTAGTAACTGCAACTGCAAGGGATATAGATTGGCCAGATTAAAGCGTTCACAAGGATCCTTGGCCAGATTAAAGAAGCACGGTGCCTTTAGGGGTTCACATAGAAAGACAGGTTGCTGGTGATCCTGTTCATTGGGGGGACAATGTTGAGTGGCCTCGTCACGCAGCTGTTGAATACGTTCGTTGGTTAAAGTGGATGTTCCCAGCACTTTATGTACTTCCGAGGAAAGAACTTGTTGTACATAATAGGGACTGAGAGGATCATCTTCTTGGGCATCCAGTTCACCCAACCATTGATCATATTTCCCGGCAAAACTGCTGCCATTCACATACTTGAGTTGATCGCGCATATACGAGGAATAACCAAAGATATCGTCTAAAACATGCAATAATCTACGCGGCTGTGGTTCGGTTTTGCCACTGAGTGAGGGCCACAAATTGACACCATCAAGTTGAAGATTCGAGGGCAGAGTAACACCAGCTGCAGCGGCCAAGGTGGGCAGCCAATCGATGGCATGAATTACTTGATTTGAAACATAGCCACGCTGTTGCAGCAAGGGACTCCAAAGGGCGCCAGCTGAGCGTATGGCACCCTCCCAGGGGGATTCCTTTTGCTATTTAAAGAGATAAAAGGGGAATAGAAGAGGTAAATAATTTTAATCATCTTCATTTAAGCATGCAATGTATACGAATTGAATTAATTTAGAATTGGTTTAGGTTTAAATAGAAACCCAACACTTAGAGCCATTTTCTAATGTTCCCTTTTTGTAAATCCAGGTGCTCGTTGAGAGAACATATGCATGTAGCCTACTTTTAGGACGCATGAAATGATATTAACCGCGACCTAAAAATAGGCTACATATATTTTCTCAATAAGCACCTGGATTTACAAAAAGGAAACATTGGAAAATGGCCCTTAGAATATTTTAGTGTTCTTAAAATTTGATTACTTACCCCACGAAATGGATAATTGGAACCCGAATTCGAGTGTATACCCACAGTGGGTGCTCCATTGTCCGAGTACAGTAAAACAATACTGTTATTTAGCATACCATTATCTGCCAAGGCACGCATAGTTTGACCCACGCTCTTGTCCAGGCTAGATACCATGCCTAGAGCATAAGCAAAAGTTAATTCTCATATTTAAAATATTTTTAATATATATCTTACCCGCATAGGTGCGTCGTTTGAAATCCTTGATATGCCCAAACTTGGCCACTTCCTCTTCGGGTGCCTGCATGGGGTTATCCTCATTGCCCGTATGTACAGCCAAATGACTGAGTACCATAAATAGTGGTCGACTCTTATCATGTTGTTCGATCACTCGCTTGGCCTCTGCCGTAAACGCGTCTGTCGCATAGGTACCATTATCTTCGCGAGAAGCTTCCAAATCACGTCGGAAATCCACTCCTGCCGTATAATTTCTATCCAGCATGTGTAATGTATGATCATAATAATCAATATAGCCATTATAGTAACCATAATGATGATCAAATCCACGCATAGTCGGTGTTAAATCACGTTCCCAGAAACCTAAATGCCATTTGCCTATCAACTGTGTGGAGTAGCCCGCCTCTTGAAAGAATTCTGGCATAAGACGTTCTTGTCGTGGTAAACCCCACGGCTCGTCGCTAATAATCACAAAGTGTTGCATTCCTAGGAATAGGAAAGAAGCTGGTTTACCGCAATTAATAAATTACTTTTATTACCTGTGTGTATGGGATACTTTCCGGTCAGCAGGGTAGCCCTCGAGGGTGTACACAAGTTGGGCACATAATGCTTATTGAGCAGTATACCATTATAGGCTAGAGCATCCATGTTGGGCGTAAGTATCTGATTCGAGCCATGAAAACTTACATCGTTGAAGCCCTTTAAATAGTTACAAATTTATAGAAAGTGTAATAATTTTTATTGAAAGACTTACCATATCATCGATCAATATAATAATTATATTTGGTTTAGTTGAGGTAGTCGCTCCATGGCTTGTCGAGAGCATTAAGTTGATAATAAAAAAGGCATGGAAAAGTCTTTGCATTTTGCTAGAAAAACTGTAAGAAGAAAATAAAATCAAATTGAAGAAAAGGTTTGCCGTGAGTCGATATTGTTGACAAAAAAAAAAAAAAAAAAAAAATTAAAATTTTCTTTTTTTTAAAATCTTAATAACATTAAAAATTAATAGTGTTTTTAGAATAAGTTTCCACTTTTTCTTGATATCTCTACTAACAAGCGCATTATGGCTTATATTGTGATCTTATTTAGTTTTAGAGCTTTCAATCTTTTGCAGCGGTGGGCACCAAAATCAAGCATATGGACAAAACAACAGCAAGTCTATGGACTTAATTGTTTAACTCGCCCTCCGCAAAATGATATAGTAAAATAAATTTAAATTTTTTTATACACCTATGTGGGGTTTTAATTTACTACATTTACAATTTTTTGACATCATCCAAAAACTACAAGAAATGAAATTTTTTTTTTTTAGCAAAATTACATTTCAATAAATTGAAACAAAGAAAAAGTAAAGAAATTAAGAGTAAACATTAAAGAAATATTTTTGTTAGATTTTTTTTTCTAATATTAAATAATTTTGGTAATAAAAATAGGTAAAAAAAAAATCTATAATGCTAATACTTTTCAAAGTGATATCGAAAAACTTTAAACTAGTAAATTAAAGGATACATTGGTCTATTAAAAAGTTTAAACTATACAATTTTTAAATTTTTAGAACATTTTTAAGAATTATTTAAAGATATTTTCTCAAAAAAAAATACAACATATTTTTTACATTAAAATCAAAATATTGGTATATTAAGATTAAAATTCAAACCTCGTGTTTGGATTTTTTGTATCTTTATTCATCTTTGTTTACATAAAAACCTATATGGTTTGAAAATGTTTCTTGATGTGACCATAATACTTGAAAATGTAAACTTACATTTATTTAAATATCTTTTGAACAGGAGGTTCCAGGGAAAACGTGCAATTGATTTGAATAAGGGGCTCAAAAATACTAGTTATCTGCCCAGGTCCAAAAATTGGATTTTATTTGTAAACCTGAGTAATTGGTCCAGCCTTCAGATTTTTTTATGAGCTCAAAAATGCGATTAGGCTAATCATCATCCTGCTAATCATATTTTGGAACTCTGAGTACGGTATTTCGGTTCATACATCAGTAACAGCCTTTTGAAGCTCCTTAGTAAAGGAACAGCCTCTGGGGGTTCAGCCCTTACCTTACTTCAAAATATCTAGCCTTGCCAACCAAGTAAAACTTTTCCTTATCAAAAATACAATATTATACATAATACAAAATTTAACCTGTTTTTAGGTGGCTTTAATTAATTTTCGGGGAGTGTACTTTTTTTAGACAAGCTATTTGCTGTTGGAATCGTTTAAGTACACGTTTAAGACAAGAAGGCGTAAGTTTTTCTAAATTTTGTGTTAAAAATTAATTTTATATTTAAGTTGATAAATAATTGCAAACGCAAATTCTTTGATTTACTTTACTTAAGGTCATCCTATATTTCCGAAACATTGAAGATACATTTAAAGAACCGATGGGTAAGCACTATTTGATGTTAAAATATTTTACAGTAATTTATTTTTCAGGATCTGCCTAGACTACTTCTTTGGTAAAATTATAGCACATTATTTCTTCACAGATTTAGTTAATCAGGCACCGATAAGCAGGTTAAATAAATTTATTTGTTTTACAGTTCTCAACTTTGTTTAAAAAGGTTTTTGAACATTTTCAATAATCGTGAGATGTGAACTAAAAATTTAAAAAGGCTTATTTTCGATTTCTATTGGAATACCTAAGCCAGTTCGATGTACCTTAGATCGAGTGTGCAAAATAGTAGTGGTGTCAATGGTAATCGTTAATAAAGTAAGTAAATTTTCAAAAATGTTTATTTGAAGCTCCGGGCTCAAACCATAATTTACCAAAGATCAATGTTTGTACAGTTGAGGTTCGTGGTTTTTGAGGAAAGGCTTTGGTTATGCCCGAAATTTTATTTAATTTATTTTAAAAGAAAAGCAATTAAATTGTTTTATATTCAAAATTTTATTCATTATTATTTTCAAGTGCATGTTCAGCAATTTATTGTCTTTAATACTTCTTTGATCGGACAAAACTAATTAAAATGTGAAATTAATACGATAACAATAAATTCGATAGGCAGTAGGTCTAATAACCGAGTCGTAAATTATGGTTTGGAACGTGTTCAGTTTGAACTTTTTTTTCACTCAAGGTACGATTTAAGATTCAGTTCACAGTAGATCAAAACGTGTAGGAATTTCTGTTAAGAACAAGATCGGTTACCAACTGATTTGCAGCTCTGTAGGCGACTACTGTGCGAGATTCCTGGGTTCGAACCCGCCTACGGAACATCTTATTAAAGATTTTAAAAAATGTATACACTGCCGGTCACCTTCATTAGCTATTGGTGGCAGCTGTGCAGTAAGTAGCCGGGAAAAAGTTTCTCATTCTATGCCGTTCAAATTCGGCAATTAAATGTAGGTCATTAAAGCCCAGAGATTGAGAGAAGACTGTCTTTGCCCTTTTAGAAGCTGTTCAAATTTTAGCTCTAATTTTAATTTAATTTTTTTAATTTTGAAATTTAAATGGTATTTAATATGCTGAAGTTCATTGTGGAGCAAGTTTCTTGCCAAGTCCAAGGAAGTTTAAATAGATTATTACTGAGTAAAAAAAACCTAACCTTTCTTAACCGCCTTTAACCGCCTCTTGCCACATGCACATATACATTAGGCTTAGTCAACATTCCTGTGTCCCAGTTAATTAACTCACACAAAACCATGACATGACACGACTTACCCAATACTTATGTTGACCCTCAAGTGTACACCATCTGAGTAAGTCACAAAATAAAAAAAACACGAAGCTCACGCCCGGCAGTGTGGAAATGCCTCATGCATTTTAGATTCATTAAACCAGTTTCAATTGCCTTTGACATTGCCCATCGAAAGTGGTTAAGTGGTAAAGAATATTTCTCTGCTCTAGTAGCGGAAATCCCTAAAAAAAAAAACCGGTCCATTTGCCCGAATGAC
This sequence comes from Lordiphosa mommai, assembly GCA_018904225.1. Taxonomy (NCBI): domain Eukaryota; kingdom Metazoa; phylum Arthropoda; class Insecta; order Diptera; family Drosophilidae; genus Lordiphosa; species Lordiphosa mommai. The sequence goes on along the minus strand of JAEIFT010000369.1, from coordinate 215,896 downwards.
GCATTCACATAGTTTTGCCTTTGGCTCCTGTGCCCCGACCTTGACCATAACTAGGCACCTGTTTGTTGAAGCGCGAAGGTCAACTCCACGCTTAACCGCTGGGCGTTCTCACACGATCAGCCCACAAATCGTGATACCAAATTTCACAAAGAATTTACATATCAATTTGCAGCGAAATTACAAAGTTCTTATTTAAATTAGCTTTTAATGAGTGCCAATTTAGTTTTTGTTGACTATTATTAAGTGTTTGTGCCAGATTTCATGTTGATTATGGCGACAAGTGGGAATGGCTTTTATAACAAAAATTTAAGATAAAATGCCTCATAAACACGGATGGAAGGTTTGGCTAAATATGTCTGTACGGATATATGTATTGTACTTTATATAATGGTTAAGCAGTTGTTAAAAACACACGGTCTCGCGGTTCAATAAACTTGCGATACGAAATGAGTGAGTTATGCAGGAAAGTGTGTGAACCGCGAAATAATAAAAATGTGTTTCAATTAAAAAGTTTTATTATTTTTTCGCAGATTAAAGCTTTAAAGATAATGAATTGTTAATTAGATCAATTTTAAAAAAAGAAATATGCATAATGATAGAGAATTTATTTAACTGGCAGACTTTTATGTTTTGGGAATGAGCCATTATAGGGTAGACAGGTCCAGCCTGATAAATGCAACATGAAGCTTGGTATAACCTACGAAGTCAATTAGCTTAAAAAATTAACCCGGACCAATGAAAATTAACTGTGAACATTTTTGTGAAAATATTTTTTACAATACAAACTTGTTACCAATTCGTTCTTAATTCTAGCAAAAAATTTCGGAAATACATTTACAATGCCAAGCCAAAATAGTAGCCAACAGAGAATGTGAACTATTTGAACACGAATCAGTCCTTCAACTCCCAAGTGGTTTAAGCACTTTTCTTATGAAGTGAAGGTAGATTTCCGAAAAAAGATACCTTCGGTTTAAGTACCAAATTGAGCTTAAAAATATTTTTAAGGAATGTATTGGGGGGTACTTTATATAATAATGCAAATTCATGTTTAAGGGGGTATTCTACCTTTGAACAGCGTTTTATGAGTGTTTTTTAAAAAAATTCTGGAAAGAAAACTCTAAGAGCTTTTTCAATTTGGTTTTTTGTTTTGTGATATTTATTAAATAAATTAAAGAATTAAAAAAAAAAAAGTTTGGAGTTCGAGGGCTGTTCAAAAAGTTATCGGCCTGCAAATTAAGGTCTCAAAAAAAAAGGTGTAGAGGTGGTAGCCATGATTCCAGGACTCCAGGTTATCGGAATTGAAAACGGTAAATGAGGTTATGATCAGAATTGATGTAATTCTGGCCCGTACCTCAATCATAATTTTAAATATTTTTTTGAAAAACTGGCGTCAATTTAAAAAAAATTCGATTTTTTAAGTTTTTTTTTTTTGAGGTTAGTGTAAAAAAAATAGTAAAAAAATGTTTTCCTCATGATTGAGGTACGGGTCAGAATTACATCAATTCTGCGTCAATTGCAATATGGCTGATCAAAATCGGTTCAGTAGAACTGGCCCAATCATGGCTACCAGGTCAAAAAACGTGGTTTCGAGAAAAAGGCTGTTAAAGTTTTGAGCAACGTTGAAAATACTCACGTTAACAAGAACATTGCTCCACTAAAATGGATATATCTGCTAAACTATTTCGAATATTTGAAAATGGTTTAAAGGGGATGAAAGGGAAATGTCCAAGCTATAATAATAAGGCAAAACAAAAAAATCGAAAAAAAATTTTCAAAGGTAGAATACCCCCTTAAGAACTTTTCTTATGAAGTGAAGGTAGATTTCCGAAAAAAGATACCTTCGGTTTAAGTACCAAATTGAGCTTAAAAATATTTCAGGAATGTATTGTACTTTATATAATAATGTACTTTATATAATAATGCAAATTCATGTTTAAGAACTTAATCGGTAATGACTTAAGACTAAAATGAACTTAAAGATTAATCAAAATAGTTTAAAATGTACTTCAATCGAAACGGTCAAATATCCAGTATTTTGGGGTTGAAATAATTGTACTTAAAATAAAATTATCGAATTCGAATCAAGTATTTTTGCACTTATCGTACTATCGACGCCGATTGTGCTTGATTCAAGTACAAAAATCCTGTTAGAGCGGGGAGTATGCACTCCACAGGAGTAAGCTAACCAAACTGCGGAGAAAAATGCAAAATCTACTACAACAACTAGTTTGCTCTTATACAAGTGGAAACTGACTAATACACAAGTGATAAATAAAAATAAAAATACACGCATTTAGTCTAGTTCAGCGAGAGGCAGCTCCGACGTAACGCATAGAAATATTCATTTCCGACCCCATAAACTATATATATTCTTGATCAGGACGACGAGCCTTCTTTTTACTGCACGCAACTAATATGTCGGAACCGGCCGGATCGGATGACTATATCTTATAGCTGCCATAGGAACGATCGGTCGGAAAATAAGTCTTAGTGAGAAAAACTTTTTTATTTTCTATTGTAGCGTCACCAATCTTGGTATATATTAGTTTTAGATGATTTTACATATTTGTGGAAAAATTGATCAAAATCGAATGAATATAGCATATAGCTGTCATATAAACGTTCGGTCAAAAAACTAGTTCTAGTGGGAAAAACTTTTTGATTTTCCATCGTAACGTCACCAATCTTGGTATATATTAGTTTTAGATGCGTTAACATAATTCTGGAAGATTTTATCAAAATCGGAAGACTATAGCATATAGCTGCCATAGGACCGATCGGTCGAAAAATGTGCTTTACTAAGAAAAGTTTTTTTATGGTATCAAATTTTTATTATCAATGATTTAAAAATTTAAAATATCTGATATCTATATCCTCTATATATTTTACCGGTTAAATCAGCTGGAGTAAAGTTTTTCAAGTGTATTAAAACTTCGGCACAGTCGAAATTAGCTTTGCCTTCTCGTTTTCAATTAATCCTTTCGGTAAAAATATTGAAATATTGAGAAAATTTTCCCAGTTCCGGAAGGTGAGTTGACATAATTTAGAGAACCGAAACTATTTCCGTAAAATCATTGATTTAAAAGGTCCAAATCGAGAAACCAAAAAAAAAACCTAATCTACGGTTTTTGGGACCTCTTTTAAACTCAGAGGTTGAGGTATGAGCAGAGAAGTTGCCACTGGCAACTGAAAAAATATTTGTTTGCATATACAAATATCGGGCAAAGACCCTCTCTTTCTTTTCCCTGTGATATTTCTTCTCGACCGCTTTCCACGCAGCAGGTCCAGGCAGAGACAAGCTTGCTTTAAAGATCGTCGTTTGAATATGATCAACACATTGACAACTTTTCTCTTCTGAATCACAAATACTATTGCAGCGGCTGATGTACATATCTGCACGCATTACAAATAATCAAACTCTGCTGATCAATATAGTTCAAAGGATATACATAGGAACATATCTATTAATCTTCCTTATCATTTTATTTAGAAGCTTTGCTTACTTTTTATTGACTTTTTACAAGGAGGCACATTCCTCTGTCCAGACTTGCCTAGCCTTTGACATTTTTGTTAATCAAACACACACCCAACCAGTTATCGAATTTTAAGTATAAGTGTTTTAATAAATGATCAGATGAATCAACTCTTCAAGAGACATGTGCTGAGTTTAAGCAGATGTTTCACCTTAGTAAATAATATCTTTAAGTATTTCATTTTAGTTACTTAATTTAGATTATATAAAACGTTTTTAAATTTTAGCCCTAACAATTTCTACTCCCACTATTGAATAAATGGCCAACTCTAAGTGCCAATTACCAAATCTCTTATACGAGTTTGTACACTCACTTCACTTTCGTACTTTGCATCACTTTTAAAAAACACGACAAAACACTTTTCCACTTTTCGCCAATTGAGCTAAGACACTCACTGTAGCCACTGCAGGCTTTTCACTCCACCCACAAGACACACGCGACTTAGGGAAACCCGAAACCGTTGTTACAAGATCCGATCCTTCTCACTAAGCCTGCACCAAGCGACTAAACGCGGCGCTTAACGGCGATCGCTTTTAAAACCGACGGTTTTTGCTTTCGTTGAGGCCCTGACGTCACGAATTGCGAGCAAAAAAACAATAAAGCCATAAAAACACACGAGGCTTGTTTTTGCAAAAGCAAACTAAAGACAAGAAATCACTCTAAACAATGACGTAGGGTAGTCAGACAGAGAGACAGGCTTTGGGGCTGTCCCGTTATTTTTATGAATTTTCGTTGACATTGGTCAGGGTTTTGGGTTTGATCTGACGGAAATATTTTTGTTTTTGATAAGCACAATATTTGCACACTCTTTGGCCACAGTTGATAAGCAATAAACGGGTTTTTGGTTTGAATTTGGCTTTAATTAACATAATTTTAGTGCACATTTCAATGTCAAGTTTGTGTAAAAAATATTTATCTTTTATTTATCTTTTGGTCCAAGTTAATTAAATTTGTTTAATTTTAAAAGCAATTTGGATAGCATAAATAATATCTACATAAACTTCTGTCTTGATATGTGTGTTATTTATAGGTGTTAAAACTGAACCGACAATTATTATACTTTCAGTTTCTTACTGTTGATCTGGATAACTGACCTTTTATATGTTTATTGTATCATAAAAATAATGTGCTTGGCACCGCCTGCATTCGTCATATCAGCACCACATTTTTATGGTTTATTTAATGCTCGTTAACATCTGATGAAGGTAATAATCAAAAAAATGACAAACAATGAAATTATTTTCAAAAATAACAATCATTTAACAAAATTAGTTTACTTCTAATATATATCAACAACTTCAAAGTATCATTAGGAGTACCGAAAGGACCCGACTTTATTAAAACCGTTACTTAGGGGAATGCATTTTTAAATATTCCTTACTCATATCAATTAACAGAGTATTAACATATACATGAACATTTTATCTGTATTGAATATTCAAATGTAAGAAAAATGTTTCTATTTACCTATTTATCAGGGCTGTTCCAGTTTTTACCATAGTGAATTCAAAGGTAGTACATGTTTGCTTTTTTAATGAACGATCTTGGCAATCAGTATCAAACCTTATACATTTTTAATTTTTATTTACTTTTAATTTATCGAATTAATTATAATTAATCGTTTTAAGATGATTTACTCATATATAGATAAGATTTTGTTGTTTTTATTTTGCCATTTTTTTGTTCACGAAGCACATAAAATAAAATAACATAAAAACAAAATTTAAAGCCGTCAGCTTTTCTGCTGTTGATCATTCAACATTTCTGACTGATATTATTCAATACAAAATTTAAAATAACTTAATTTACATTAAAATTCTTTATTTAAAATCCTACCCTTTATAGAAAACAGCCTCAATATATTTGGCTAGGTTACATGAGAGAGTTTGCATGTACCTCCTCTTTCACAAGCATTTCACTCCTAAAATATTGCTATCGAAACTCCTGCAGAATAGGGCATCTTCTAAAAAAATGCGTCATATCTTTTAGCTCCTTGGTTTTGCATAGTGAGCATATTCCACCGTTTACTATGCATCTGGGACAGCTGTTTAACCAAAGCAGATCCCAGATACTCATATATATTGTATACAACAAATTATAACACAGAAAACGAGAAGGCAAAGCTAACTTCGACTGTGCCGAAGTTTTAATACACTTGAAAAACTTTACTCCAGCTGATTTAACCGGTAAAATATATAGAGGATATAGATATCAGATATTTTAAATTTTTAAATCATTGATAACAAAAATTTGATACCATAAAACAAAACTTTTCTTAGTAAAGCACATTTTTCGACCGATCGGTCCTATGGCAGCTATATGCTATAGTCCTCCGATTTGATAAAATCTTCCAGAATTGTGTTAACGCATATAAAACTAATATATACCAAGATTGGTGACGCTACGATGAAAAATAAAAAAGTTTTCCCACTAGAACTAGTTTTTTTGTCCGACCGTTTATATGGCAGCTATATGCTATATTCATCCGATTTTAATAAATTTTTCCACAAATATGTAAAATCATCTAAAACTTATATATACCAAGATTGGTGACGCTACAATAGAAAATAAACAAGTTTTTCTCACTAAGACTTATTTTCCGACCGATCGTTCCTATGGCAGCTATAAGATATAGTCATCCGATCCGACCGGTTCCGACATATTAATTGCGTGCAACAAAAGAAGACTCTGTGCAAAATTTCAGCTCGATAGCTTTAAAACTGAGAGACTAGTTCGCGGAAAAAACAGACAGACAGACAGAGACAGACGGATGGACGGACAAGCGGAAATGAACTCGGCTCGTCGTCCTGATCAAGAATATATATAGTTTATGGGGTCGGAAATGAATATTTCTATGCGTTACAAACTTCTGGGCAAAATTAATATACACTTTTCAAGTGTATAAAAATGTGGTGAGCTATATTCGAGATTAAAAAAATTGATTTGATCCCGATTGAAGTTTCAAGTACCAAAGACTAGGAACAATCCCAAAATTTTTGTGTCAATCCGAAATGGTATATTTTAAGACCAAATCTTACTTGAAAATGAAGTCCCAGATTTTCGGTATTGGTAATTTTATACTCAAGTCAATCTTTTCGTACTTGGTTTCAGAAATTGAGGGATCGACCTTATTTAACATTGTTTAGGATGGATTTTCTTAAAAACATCTTTGTTTTTTTTTTCTGTGTACTACATTCCAATTAGACAAATCTTGTCGAAAGCAAAAACCACACCTATTTTTCCTTAATCTTTTTTTTATCTTCTGATAAAAATTTTTAAAAGGATTTTTTAAAAGTGGAAATATCTCCAGTTCTGTCAGATTTAAGATCAAATTAAAAGTTCGGGAGTTGTTGAAATTAGCTTAAGGGGTTATATACCTTTTTCATTTTCAAAAAATCGAAAAATTTGTTATGGCTTTATCTTGAAGAACAACTCCTTGAGAACATTTCCCAAATTTTCATAAAGATTTGAGCAGTAGAAAAAAAGTTACAGCGCTTCTTGAGTGTACTATCAAAAAATTAAAACATTCGTGTAATGAAATAATTGCTACATACCTAAAAAAAAATCCAAACTTTCCTCTTTTTCTTCGACAAAGAAGGTATATAACCCCTTAAATAATTGAACTTTTTTGATCATTTTCTTCCACTTCCACTTCTTCCACTTTCCAAAATCCCCCCTTATTGCGCTTTTACTTTAATAAATAAAATTTCATCCTAGTTTAATATTAATATTATATACATATGTCAGTATGTACAATAGAGCGGATCTGAAATCGTCAAAATAGAAACGAGAAGGCAAAGCTAACTTCGACTGTGCCGAAGTTTTAATACACTTGAAAAACTTTACTCCAACTGATTTAACCGGTAAAATATATATAGAATATAGATATCGTATATTAAAAATTTTTAAATCATTGATAATAAAAATTTGATACCATAAAAACAACTTTTCTTAGTAAAACACATTTTCCGACCGATCGGTCCTATGGCAGCTATATGCTATAGTCATCCGTTTTGATAAATTTTTTCAAAATTATGTGAAAGCATATAAAACTAATATATAAAAAGATTGGGGACGCTACGATAAAAAAACAACCACAAGTTTTTCGTTGGCGTTTTGATCGATTTTGATAATTTCCAAAAGATATAAAACAAATATATACTACGATTGGAGAGCGTGAAAAGTTTTCTCACAAAGACTTATTTTTCGACCGATCGTTCCTATGGCAGCTATATGCTATAGTAATCCGATGTTGATACTTTTTTCCAGAATTATGTGGAAGCATATAAAACTAACATATACCAAGATTAGTGACGCTACGATGGAAAATAAAAAAGTTTTTCTAACTAGAACTAGTTCTTAGACCGATCGTTCCTATGGCAGCTATATGATATAGTCATCCGATCCGGCCGGTTCCGACATATTAGTTGCGTGCAGTAAAAAGAAGACTCTGTGCAAAATTTCAGCTCGATAGCTTTAAAACTGAGAGACTAGTTCGCGTAGAAACAGACGGACAGACGGACAGACAGACAGACGGACGGACGGACAAGCGGAAATGAACTCAGCTCGTCGTCCTGATCAAGAATATATATAGTTTATGGGGTCGGAAATGAATATTTCTATGCGTTACAAACTTCTGGGCAAAATTAATATACACTTTTCAAGTGTATAAAAAGTAGATTTTATCATTCCCATAGTTTAAATAATAATTGAAAAATCCAAAAAATTTTAAACGAGTGTCTTGTAGTAAGTCGGCCGTTAAAAATGCTTAGAAATGCCCAAACGACTTCCAAAGTGCATAAAAAATGGGGAAAAAATATTAAAAAAATAATCTGAAATGCTGACTTCGGCAAAACTGAATAGCTTCCTGTTTTCATCCATACAAAATAGTTAGTTCTGGCCGTAAAATGGCTAAATTGGCAAATTCTTCTATTCAAAAAATATAGAAGAAAAGCATATACCAAAATCTTATCTCTTTCGTAAATACTTCCTTGTTCTTCTTTAGCAATTTATGCCATATTTTGCTCCATTTCATTCATAAATCATATACAAGTCAATTTATTTTTAATTTCTTTCCATAGATTTGACATATAAACGTTAAAAGTCAATTCTTGTGTGTGGAAAATCTAATCAGTTTATTACTACAAATTTACGTAAGGCTTAAAATGCCTATCAAAGAAAAGAAACCGGCAACAGATTGTGAGAATACTTGTAGAATACCAAAGAAACAAAGGGTATTATAAGTTGTTTGATATGCTTGATAAGCATTAAACAAATAGTTTTCAGAGTGTTAAGTAGGAGACACCAAATTTGGTACGTAGACCCCGCATACTATATTCATATGCAGGCAGATCAAGATCGATTTAAATTATTTCTTTGCAGCTTAAAAAAAATACAGATCTCTTACAATTTTGTAGGTAGAATGTTCATATTTAAGATATACTGACGAACTTCTTTAAAACAAACTTTCGTAAAACAAAGATTTCTATATATCGAAATCATTTCCAGAACGCTGCAATTTTGTTCCATTCTAAAATCATTCTGTTCATGAGCTATATGAAAGTTTGACTGTAAATGGCTTGTACAAAAAAAAGGGTATTTTATCAGTTTTTATTTTGTACAAATGTTAAGTATAAAGGGTTTACGTTGCAAACTTGTCGAGCTTCTAGTTCTAACCATCTCTGAGATATCTACGTTCATACGAACAGAAGGACGGACATAAACTTAAATTTATATATTTATATAAATAAAGTTAGTTCCTAGAATTGGTTTTATATTTTGGGTTTTGTAATTGGATCTTAATTCTTACTTCTCTTCCAATTTCGGAAAGTTTAACTAAGTTTTAACTAACTTAACTAACTCAAAATCCTTTTCACCCTCCCAGATCCATCAGAACACACACATTTTTAATATTATATTATTCGCCATTTTTTTTTATTTCGCACAAGTTTCTCCTAAAACCTCTCCATATTCACTTCGAGAGGCATATACTGAGCCTCATGACGATGTCTGACCAATATTTCATACTTATCAAATTGTCTCAATGGCAGATTCTCGTATTTGATAATGCACATGCGTTTCGCCAAATACAGAGTGCCCATAAAGAGGCCATCATCGCTCATGGCTCGGCAGATATATACTCGATCGCTGCTGGCGTTAGTGCCCACAGAGACAGCATTCTTCTCTCCATAGCCATCAAAGCTTCTGGTCCACTCATAGCTGACGGTTTTATTGGCCACAAGTACTTCGTAGGTGGTGGCCGAATTGGCCAAAGTGTCCGTATTGTATGTGGCCTTGCCCAATTCGTGCACAACACGAGCTGGCAATATCGAACCGCTATAAAGAATACGTCCCACATAGTTGTAATAACCAGCTGGATCATAGCCTCCCAATACAGCTCCTTCGGGGAAGGCCATGGTCTTATCCAAGTATATCCAATGATCCTGATTGTCGTAGGTACCGCCCTGAATAAGGCCCACCAACTGGACCAACAATAGGGCTAAGACCGCAAAACGCTTTGATGTGTACATGGTGAATACTGAACTATGAGTGGATTTCTCAGTTACTGTTGCTGGTATTTATATACTCCACTTAGCATTTGATAAGACACTGATCGACTATAATAAATTTGTTAAGTTTTCGGGGGGTAATTTACCTAAAAGAAAAAATATTGATTAGATTGTGTTAAAGTTTTGTGTGATTTTTGTTAGTTAAGAATAATTGTAGTGTTGGTCAATAGATTGATTAATAGAGGTAAAGTGCGAATTTTATAATAGCTCGCCAAAAGGTTATTCCCCAGGCAGAAACAAGGCATGTTGCAAGTTTTTGATTATAAAGAGGAAGACAGCGTTTTCAATAAGACGGGATTTACATAATGAAGCAAACTTCATGAAGATTTCTTAGTATATCTCCAAAATAATTAATTAAAGGCATCTGAATGGACCTAGCCCCAAAAATTTTTGATCCATCTGCGAGACTTTGCAAGTCGTTTTTGATCAATTTCTAAAGTTCAAATCGATTAGTTTATGTTTCAAGCATTCTCTGAACTATTATAGCTTGTTCTTGTTTCCCTAACGTATACTTAACAAAAAAAATCGTAGCCTACTTTTAAGAGCATTTTTTAAAACAATTATTATTGCCTACATTTCAGCGCGCGACTTCAATGGGCGAGTATTCCAGTACGTTTTCGCCTAATTATTCTTCTACGAGTTTCGATCATTTTTCCTGTGGCTAAAGTAAACATCCGCTTGCCGTTAGTTTGTATACCAACTTCTTCTTTTTTTTTATTCTTAGCTCAATGTCCTATTTCTACTAAAAAAAACATTTTTTTTTTAAATTGCCACCAATTTTTCAAAAAAATATTGAAAAATATGATTGAGGTACGGGAGAGAATAACATCAATTCTGATCATAACCTTATTTATCGTTTTCATTTCCGATAAGCAGGAGTCCCGAAATCATGGCCACCACCTTCACACCTTTTTTTTTGAGACCTTAATTGGCAGGCCGATAACTTGTTAAACAGCCCTCCAAACATTTTTTTTATTTTCCTATATAACACAGGCCAACAAAATGACCACTTTTGTGAGCTCTGGCCTTCTCGATGCAAAATTTTTTTCCTGTTCTGTGCCCTGATTCCAAAACTGGTCTTTCTTGTTTTCAAGAAATCGCGGAAAATCCATTTTGCAGTTTTTTTTGCTTATGAAAAATTATGGAGGTCACACCAAGCACAAATTTGTAGGTTTATAAGTTTTATGTGATACTTCATACATCAATGCAGCCATAAAAAATCAATCGAGCCGCATCAGCAAACCCGAAAGTGACTAAATTGGACCTTGAAGATAATTTTTTCTCAATTTATAGCAAATTTTTCAAAATAAACCGTCGTCTACAAACTAGTGCGTAAATTGGAAAACCAAAACAACTATTTTAGCATATAGCCTAACATATCCGCAATTTTTACGAATTTTGTTGCACTTTTATCAGCTTGCTGGACTAAGCAACAGCCGTTTTTTTAAGGAAAAGTGAAAAAAAAAATTTTTTATTTAATTTATAAAAACACTCATAAAATCCTGTTCAAAGGTAGAAGACCCCCCTTAAGTCAGATTGGACATATTAAAGCTGGATCAGTCAATTTGGATAGGTTTTAAGATAGCGCTCGATATGAAATTTCGCTTTGGTTGTAGATATTTCGCTTCCTGTGGGCTATAATTTATAAACATCAGAAAACAAAAGTTTCTCATAGTTTAGTATTTATTTATGGCAACAACTAAAAACAATTTCCTCTTCTGAATTTAGCTAAGTTGGTGAAATTAATTCCAATATTTACAATCTGTCCTAAATTTTGTATGAAAAAGTTGTAATCGCACATCTAATCTTTTGCAACTTATAAAACACAATCATAAACTAGTGAATAACATTTTAAAAAAAGATGCAAAGCCTCTAACTTGTCAAATTTAGCTGTTAGTCAGAAAATGTGCTTATCAATACGAATGAACCGATAGTTAATATTTCTTTGAATTCCCAGATAAAACGTTAGTATAAAAGCAGTTGGCTCAGTGTCTAAAGCTATCAATAGTGAACCAACAATTGCTTAAAGATGTACCACAAAGTTGCCTGTTTTTTGGTTCTGGCTCTGTTTGCTGTAGCCTATGGAGCGCCCGGCGATTATGGTGAGTTTCAATTTTTTTTTTTAGAAATGCTCCAGCAACTAATCCTGGCATATCTCTCAAACAGATAAGGAACATGTCTGGAAAGTAGGCAACTTATCGTATCCCTTCCCAAGTGATGCCGTGCTCGGTGGATTCGATCCCAAAGGTTTCAACATTTATGTGGGACGTGTGAAATATCTCAATTCAGTTTTGCCTGCTCGTGTGGTGGCCGAAACGGGTATTGCTTACTTCAACACTGAGACTGTGGCCTCCCAGTCCACTGGTTATGATCTGTTGGTTGCCGAACGCGATATGAAGTATGTGTGGGTGCGCAGTTTCGATGGATACTATGAGAAGGGACTCGTCTCAGTTGGTAATTCAGTGAAAAATGAGCGAGTGTTCTGTTGTCGTGCCAAGACCGATGGTGGTCTGGTAATTGGCTCACTCTTCCTGACCCAGAAACTCTGCTACATTAAGAATGATACTGCGGCTTTGCGTAAATTCGATAAATATGATGTGTTGGTGGCCATGCCTAAGGGAAATGGAACTTGCTATTATTAATCAACTATTGAAAATAAGAAAAATGTATGTAATATTTTATCAATCTCGAAAATGATCTAAAGATTAAACAATGATGGCTTTATTAACTAAAAAAGTAAATTGTACAATTGGTGGCTTTAATATTACTATTTTAGGAACTCTTTTTAGGTGCATTTACTTCTCAAATATTTAGGTTACCCAGGACACTTCTCAAGGAAATTATTACCTTAATAAATTGTCTGCATTTTTGACTTAATATTTCCTTAATTTATTCGGTGATGACACCAACCAAATTCAAACCGAATTAAAATTCTTAGGTGCCACAGATATGACTTTTTGTTGGTTTAAAACCTTTCATATTCTGTTAAAAGATTTTCTGTAATTCTCCAGTTCAAAATTTTGTAAAGGAATAAGTTCTATTAAATGAATTGAATTATTATTTTTTTTTTTTATTAATAAATTAACATTACAATAATTATTCATAAAATCAACCAAATGCTGCCAAACCTACGAAAGTAAAAACGCAAACCAACCATAGCGAATACGCAAAACTTCTTATTTTAAAAAAAAAAAAAAAAAAATATTTTTTATATTTAATCATTTGATTTTTGAGACAATGATTTGAGTTTAATTTGATACTGAAGTTCTTCAATATAAATCATCAAAACAAATAATAAATATAAAAATTTATTTAAATTTTGTTTCTAGAAAATCAACCATATTGTAGTAGTTTGACCATTATCTTATACACAAACCTTCTAACTAGACTTTAGAATAAGAAATAAAAAAAACTCTTAAAGTTCTCTGGTACCACCGATTTCTAAAAGATTTACAATCCAAACAAGGCTTAAATCTCTAGAGGTTTTTGTGTCACCTCAAGCAACTACAAATTTGTTTTAAATAATTAATACAACAAAAACAAAATCAATTAATAGAATAATATATTTCAATAGATATAATTTGCTTCATTTTAATATAGAAAAAACATCAGATAGTTTTTGGTGTTTCATTTCAGATTGCTACCTTTGCTGACGACACATAGATGCTGGTTGAAAATTCGAATTAGTGATCTCCAGTCCTAAATTCTAAGACGCTTAACTGGAGCTTGGTACATGAGCACAAAGATCTTTTTAGATATATAAATCAATATTCAGGAATTTTTTAAATGTTCTTGATTTTAGGGAAGAGGTAAGGAAATATATTTATTAACAATAAGGGTATTCACTAGCCCTAACAATATCAATAATGATAATTGTATATCCCTAATGAGAGCTAAGACTCTAGACGGCGAATGTCATGAGCTTTTAACACTTCATTTCACAATTTTAATACATTTCCCAGACTATTTCAAAAGTTATATTTTTGGTTTTTTTTTGTCAACAATTTTTCTAATTCATAATTTCTAATTTATAAGTTTATCAGGGCTAGAAAATATTATCAACATAAAATTTATCAAGTTTTCAAAGACTGAGCTTAGTTCATTCAAATTTTCTTTCCAGTGCTAATCACCTTCATCATCTAAATAAATTCCCAAAACAATTATAGCCAATGTTAACTGAATCAGTCTACGGTAGTACTCAAAAGGCAAGACCCCCTTGACAATTGATTTATTGTCTAATCATAGAATTTAATCAATAATTGTGTAAAAGGGGATTTTGCACATATTGCTTAGAAACACGCGACACGGTTAATTGATTAGATAAGCCATGAAATTGAAAATTGTTTACCCAAATGATTAGGTACAAGTACCGTTCTGTATTAGACATTGAAAACATTACTCATGTTGAGTTGATTAGTATGGTCAATAGAAGTCATAGATTATCTAAATTTAAATTTGGTAACCCTTAATGTAGTGGGTGGTATAATTTTGTCGAGAGGTTTGCAACAAAAAAAAAAAAGAAATCTTAAAATATTTTCATATAAACGTTTGCAATTAAAATAAAAATTGAATAACTTTATTTTGAGGCTGCCGGAAGTATAATATCGCTATATCGGATATCGATATTTTTGTAGAAAAAAAGATATATCATTATAGGATATTTTACTAACGCAATATATTGAATATCGAATATTTTATGTGGATATTTTTATATTATGTATAAAGAGTATAACAGCTAGAAGGATCTCCGACTCTATAAACTATATATACTCTTGATCAGCATCAACGGCTGGGTCGATATAGCCATGTCCGTCCTTCCGTCTGTCCGTATGAACGCTGAGATCTCAGAGATGGTTGGAGCTAGAGGTTTGAAGCAGGGATTAATCACGAATCGAATTTCGGTTGCGTATTTCGGTTAAAGGTTATATTTCGGTTTTCGGTTCCGATACGGTACTAAGATTTTTATTTCGGTATACCGGTACGTACCGGTACAAGAATAATTTTTATAATAATACTTTTTTAAAATTATTTCCAGATATTCAAAAAAATATGGATTTAATAGAACTAAAAAATGGTGTTCTAAGAATATGCCACTTAAAAAACGTTTTTATAAATATATCGATTTCTAGCATTTTGTATACTTGGACGAACCATTTAGCTAAACGCTTCCAGTGGTATTCCTGCACTCCGCATAAGGCTGACAAAAAATGTATTAATAATGCTTCGAAATAATTCGCTTTAAAATTTGCCGAGATCTTTAGCGAATTGAACCCATATTATAAGACTACGGACCAATATAGCTCATAATACACTGGTAAAATACGCCAAGGGGTATATCAGCTATAAAAAAACACAAAAATAGTTTGAAACTTAAAATCTGCCTAAGCTTTGCCTTACATTACATATTTGAAAATATTTATACAGAATTTTTTCGATGTATTTCTAGAAACTTCATTTCTTAAATTTATATTATTATTTTTCATTTCTATATTTAAGGGAGGATTTTTTTAACACTTAGAAATTCATTACATTTAATTAGAGAGTTCATATTGACCAAAGAAAAGTTTTTAGAAAATTTTGCTCTATTTTATATATCTTAAAAAGAGAATTTTATTCTGTGTATTGTACGATTTTTTTAGGAATGTAAATATGCCTATATTGCTATTTTACCGATTGAAATATATATTAAATAATCATAAATCAATCAAATAAAATTTTTAATAAAAAAATACCGGTATTAGCATTTCGGTATGGTTCCGGGTTTTTCGGTTCCTAATATAACGGTTAACGGTTTTCGGTTCTCAAATATTAATATCGGTTTTGGTTTCGTTACCGGTTACCTGGCTTTAAACGTTTTATTTCGGTTAAAGGTCCGGTTCCGGTTCCGATTACGGTATTATTCCCTGGTTTGAAGTGTATGTCGGGATTTACACCATGAAGCAAACTTAAGTTTCTAGGGCGTGGAATTTAAAGAACTGTTTTAAACGAATACTCACAAGAAAACAAGTTTTTCCGTTGTAACATATAATTCTTATTCTTGCAGCCAGATCAAGTTTTGTTTTCATTTTATTTCGATTTTCTGAGATACACAATAATTTAGCCAAGCTGAGCTTTTGATCTAGACTGGCTATAAAGACTTTTATTCTAGAATCTAGATTAGGTTTTCACGATATATTTTCCAGTTTTTCAGATCTTAAAAATATCTTTGCGAGCTAAAGTTTCTTAAGGCATAAATATAAATTTGGATTTTCTCTTTTATTTTAATGGGCCTTGCTTCAACTTCAATGAGTTTGACTACTATGAACACTCAGATCAATAGAAAATTTGTATATTTTAGAAAAGCTAACAAGGCATAAAATTGTAGAATTTTGCATGTATTTTGTATATATAAATAAATAATTAACATTTTGTGGCCAAAACATTTCACTTAATACTAATTTCGCCATATATTTACATTATGCCCACACAAATTGTGGCCAACAAAACTAACAAATACTGTAATCCACTCACACTCAAGCCCTTAACGCCACCATGAATCTCTTCATCCTGCCACCAGGTCCACTCATTATGATAATAACGTGGATCACATTTGGGATCTGTTGGCTTATTATTTGGTGGATGAGCCTTTGCCGCAAATTGTTCGATACGTTGCCATAGTTCTTGTAAAATACTTGAATTACGGTAATCCTCATATAGATTATTACGTTCACAAGGATCCGCATCGATGTCAAAGAGGCAGGGTGCTTGAAGAGGTACACAAGGTTTGGCAGAAGCTGTCTCGGGGCACTCAATTTGTGCTTGTTGTCTAAGTAAACTAATGTGACGTTCCCTGGGATGTTCCAGCAAAACTTGCAAATGCTGCCAAACGCTGGTGTTATATATAAGTTCCTCATATTCCGCGGCACGTGGATCCAATTCGTTGGTTATTCTCTGACCCAACCATTTATCGTAGAGACCAGAATTGGTGGTGCCATTTACCACCTTCCATTTGCCACGTGTATAGGCCAGATAAGGCACCTGGGGATCTATGTTATGTACAATCTCTCGCTCCACCGATTCATAGCCATATTTAAGAGCGGACCACAGATCAAGGCCATCCAGTTGTAAGTTAGTGTCGAGTGTTATGCCCGCTGCAGTGGCCAGAGTGGGCAGGAAGTCGCCTATGTAAATGCGTTGTTTCCAAACGCTGCCCAGTCGCTCGAAATCCATGCTCCAAATGGCCGCCGAGGAGCGTATGCCACCCTCCCAGGGTGTGTTCTTTTGCTGTGACGAGCATTTAAATATAATTATTGATATCGAAACATTTATTTACTTACCCCTTTGAGTGGATAGTTCGAGGCAGTATTGGCATGATCACCCAAACTCGGACCACCATTATCCGACAGAAACAAAATGATGCTATTCCTGAGCATCTCACGCTGAGCCAGTGCTTCAATGACACGTCCCACACTTTTATCCAAACGCGACACCATGGCTGCATAATAACGATGCGTCTTATTTTTGATATACTCGAATTCCTTCAGTTCTTCAGGGGGTGCCTGCATAGGATCATCCTCATTGGCCGTATGTGGAGCCAAATGACTCAGCAGCAGGAATAGTGGTTGTGCGCTGGTATTATGTTGCTCAATCAGCTGAACAGCTGCATCACTTAAAACATCGGTCACATAGTGACCCACCTGTTTTCGTGTCACGCGAAGATTATCACGAAAATCATGACCACGTGAATAGTTTCGGTTCTAAAAGAGAGAAGTGAGTTGAAAATAGGAAAACTTAATTATATGAAATGTTTAATCTTACGCTTTGTATATAGGTCTGATCATAGTAGTCCACATAGGCACCCAGATAGCCATAATGCTGATTAAAACCTCGTTCGGTGGGTGTAAAATTGCGTTGAGACATGCCCAAATGCCATTTACCCAGGAGACTGGTGTAGTAGCCATTCTGTTGGAAAATTTGTGCCATGGTGGTCTCATTTAAAGGTAAGCCCCAGGGTTGATCGTTCACTATTACATAGTGTTGCATGCCTGGAAATGAATTTGAAAGAAAAATAGACAAAAGTTAAGTTCAGTCTAGGTTCAAGCATATTTTTACCCTGTACCCATAAAAATGGGTGAAAAGAGTTACATGAAGTTGTTCAAAATGTATGTAAAAGACAGAAGCAAACATTTCTGACCCTATAAAGTATATATATTCTTGATCAGCATCAACAGTCGAATTGACATAGCCTAGAAACCGCAATAAAATTTCAGAGCCACAATTTTAGAGATAGAACCTTGTGACTTAAACTCTACTTTCTCCTATTATCTGTTATCTATTTAAAAACGACCAATAAGAGCGGTTAAAAAACACGGCAGTTTGGATGTAAAATGCTTTGCAGCCATATAACAGATATCTTGGGAGGAGCGTTGCGTCTGCAGTGTTGCGATTGCAGCGTCGAGACTGCAGCGTCGCGGCTGCGGCGTCGTTATAATTGAAAAAATACACAAAATTAAATATCTTCGGTCACAAACACTCGTATTTACTCGTTGACGAAGCGAAAAAAACCACTAGCCTTTACACAAAGCTCGTACACTATCACATAGCTGCCTACCAAAATTTTCGCACTCCCCGCAGATCTCTGATTCGTATGTATAGCAAATATTCTTTAATTTTAAAACCAACGTCATCTAGCTTGAAGTAAGTCAATGTCAAATGGTGCCATCTGGACAGATAACCTCATAGTTTACCGTTTGTCTAGATGGTGACAGTTTAGTTAGCAAATTTAATATTTACCCCATATATAAATATATTTATATAATACTATAGAAATTGTTCCCGGCTGTTTTTAACTTATACACCAGAAAAAGCAAAAACTAGTGCGTCAACTTTCATACAGATAACTTCCAAACTGTCTAGTTTGCATAAAAAACAGACAGACGGACAGACAGGTAAGAAAACATTGACACAGTTCGTCATAATGACTAGAAAAATATATTCTTTTTTTTTTTGGGGACAAATTGTTCTGATAAACTGGGCTGCAATTTCCTGTTGACAAGGGTTCGATTTGAGATACGAACACTCAACCTTAGATTAGAGTTCGGATCCATTCAGTTTCAAAACCAAAAAAATCCATCACGTCAGGATTTTCGGTAATTTGAGCCTAAAGTTGCATATTTTGAGCCTTTTAAGGCTTGTTTTTTGGGCAACATATACGTTTGTTTTGACCCCCTTGATATTATCGTGAAGTAATAATAGTTAGCTTTAAAATAAATTATACCAAACAATTCTGAGATTTATTTCAACGAAGATATACACCCGTTATAGAGCATTTTGTCAAACTGATTTGTGTTGAGCACCTGAAAATTTTCTAGAATCACCACCATTATATAGAAGGCTATAAACTGAAATAAGTCGAATTTTGTTGTCTTGTTTATTTTCCGACCTCCATATATACATATGCAAAGAAATTAGTGAGTACTTTTCTCAGGTAGATCAGTGATCAAATGTCGCTGGTGAATGTGCCCATTTTAGTGGCGTTAAGCGATACTGCTACTTTGCAATCGTTGGTATAGCGCTGCATTATTTCATTACTATTTAAGAGTGAATATCTGAAGTTCCATGATTGTGTCATCGAAAGATGGACTTAGAGGGTATTCAAACTTGCACTTATGTACTTATTGGGCGCGTTTAGCACAGACACTTGATCACTGATCAGTTTAATAAAACTACTCTTATTTTTTAGCATATTTTTAGGGGTCTTTTAGCTGACATTTTGAAAATTTCCATGTAAATATCACATTAAACACAAGAGGCTAAGTAAATTACCATGAAATATATCATTGATCAGGGAGCAAGTTCTTCTGCTGAACACGGCCATTCTTACTTACCCGTATTTATTGGATATTTTCCCGTGAGTAGAGCTGCTCGACTTGGAGTACACATCGCTGGTGTATACAGATTATTTAAAATTACTCCGCTATAGGCCAAGGCGTCAATGTTGGGAGTAAGGAAATTATTTGAGCCTCGAAAACTGACATCATCAAATCCCTGAAAGAAATATATAAGTTTATTAAGGCTTAATGTATGGATCTATTCGATCTATATATATATTTTTTTATTTGACTGTCCGTTTTTGGGGCTGGATTTTCCTCAATTGAAAAATTTTGCTAGAAGGGGTTGGTAATTAAATTAATCTAATCAAGAAGGATATCATGAAGTTGTGCAAAGTATGTAACAGACAAAAGAAAACAGACAAACGTATACGCGTATACGTGTCGATCTCAGAGACCTGTGCTTTGGAATGTCAGTAGGTGTATACCATACGCATATCAAAGTGGTTTCAGATATTTTTGTATTTACAGCAAGCTGAATCAAAAAATTAATATTTTGACCATTTTTAGGAGAATCTATCAAATCTTTTATAATATCGTCGTATATTTCTTGTGGGCAATAGAAGATTTTGTCAATTCGAACACATGTATTAAAAATAGAATATCTTTGTTTACCTTTTCACAGGGTTTTTTGAGTGTTTTATTAAAAATTCTGGAGAGAAAACCGAAAGAGCTTTTCCAATATGGTTTTTTCTTTTGTGTTATTTATTATTTATATAAAAAAGGAATAAAAAGCATTTTTGAATTCGAGGGCTGTTCAAAAAGTTATCGGCCTGCAAATTAACGTCTCCTAAAAAGGTGTAGAGGTGGACTCCAGGTTATCGAAAATGAACGATGATAAGTGAGGTTATGATCAGATTTGATGTAATTCTGGGCCGTACCTCAATCATGTTTTTCAAAATTTTTTTCGAAAATTTGGCGGCCATTTGAAAATTAAATTCGATTTATTAAGTGTTTTTTTTGTAATTTAAAGTAAAAAAATATTTTAAAAAATTATTTTCCGCTTGATTTAGGTACGTGCCAGAATTACATCAATACTGCGTCGATTGCAACATGGCTTATCAAAATCGATTTATTAGAACTGGCGCAATCTTGGCTACCAGGTCAAGAAACGTGGTTTCAAGAAAAACGCGCTTAAAGTTTAAAGCAACAATTAAAATTCTTCTCATATCAAAAACATTGCTCCACTTAAATGGCTATTTTTGCTAAGCTATTTTTAATTTTTGAAAACGGATTGAAGGGGATGAAAGGGGAATATCCAAGCTATATTAATAATGCAAAACAAAAAAAAAACGGAAAAAAAATTTCAAAGTGGGTCTTCTACCCCCTTAAAAAGAAAATCGTAAGAATTGCTTAGGAATATTTTTTTCAAAGCCTTTAAATAGTACTTTGCTATGAAATCTCAGAAGGTTCGCTCAAACATATAGTATCCTCCACAAAATATGTCCTTAAAACACAAAAAAAATATAGGTAATTGTTGCTACTCTACACTCAAGTATCTTAAAATTAGCACACATAAATGTTCTAAAATCACTACGACCCCTTTTATAAACCAATTGGACCAATTTTACATGAATTGGCGAAAAAATTAGGTTTGACTGATACATATAGAAAATTCGTTTTTGCTTTGTTAAGCATTGTAAAACAGGTAAGAAAGTCGGTCAAGCCCGACTGTAAAATATTCTGACCAATATTCCTATATTCTAAAGTTTCTATAAGTTCATATAGAGAAAGGCTGTATAAATTATTATTGCTCTCTCACTCTCTCTTTCACTCAACTTTTTGCGTTTTTGTGGCCCAGTTTGTTATTTGATGGCAATATTTACATCATTAGTGATTGATTGATAATTAAGTAGATTTCAATTAATATCTGTAAAACCTGCCCACAAAATTTTCGAATATATGAATTTTTCTCAAAATAATTCTGATCCTGATTATCTAATCATAAGGAGTCTTTATAATAAATTTGGAGCCTCTAGCTCTTACCATTTCTGAGATCTATAAGTTCATAAAGACGAACCGACATCGACTTGTTAATGCTGATCAAGAATATATAAATTTCTGCACATGTTAGCTGCAAGCCATTGGAAAATCCAATTCCAATGCTTATCAACTGGTACATCGACAAAACGTCACGACAGTCACTCACCAAATCATCTGCCATTATAATGATAATATTTGGCTTGCCATTTTGTCCATTTACTACGCTAGTTAGGGTTAAACCAAGTGCCAGCCATACATTGAGTGTTAACATTATGATTTAAAACTGGAAAAAAAAAGAAATTAGTGTTAAAATTTGCATAATGTCTACAAAATGATGAATGACTTGTAATAAGTGTTCAGTATAAATAGTTACTTAATTTATTGCGACTCCGTACCAACTGTTAAGTCTTAACTCACTCATTTTAGAACATTTTATAACCCACCCAATTTTCAATCATTTTTTTGTGGAAACTTTTTTAAGTTAAAGCTTAAGCAGCTTCTTTGCCGCCCAATTAATTTCCAAATTGCAGCTAGCAACGAAATATAAAAAACAAAAACAACAAAACAAAAACTAGAACAAATGGCCATAAATCAACATTTGCACAACATTTTGTATAATCCACTTAAATAAATATTTTGAGTTATTCAGTTATTTAATAAGGTGTGACAATATGGTCAGGGGAATAACACAATAAATTCGGAATAGATCAATTACAATAACTATATAAGTAAAATTGGAAAATGAAGCAGATTTATTTTGGGATGATGATGAGGAGGGAATATTCAATTATGCCTTAAGAGGGCGTAGCGTAAGTTATACGAAATAAATTACAATTTTAGCTTTAAAGTTAAGTTTTTATTTTTTATTTTTTATTTATTATCCAGCATTTAATAATAAATTTTATATATTTTTCTTAAAGGCTAGTATCCACCACTTCGGAAAATTCTGTCAGAATTTGCTATTTATTAATGGAACCCAACTAAAACAGTGTGACCAGAAACGGTAAAAAAGACCAAAAAAGGTAAAAAAAAGCCTAAACGGTGCAAGGTCACACTTATTAATCTGTTGTGTTTTGTAAGGCGCTTTAATTTAAATAAATTAAAATTATGAACGAAATGCTAAATTCGGTCTAGCGACTGGATTCCACATATGTGCAGTCTTTGTAGGAGGATGTAGCATCAGAAACCGTAGACAGATATGGCCTCTTCAGCCACATTGTCCACACATTGTTCGCTTGGAAAAAAGCCATAGAAAGCCGACAGGCTCTAGATAATATCCAAAGTAGGAAGTATGTAGATGTGGGCACGGGCCGGGTATGGTTTTTTTGTACCCAGGCCAAGGCCAATCTTTGAAATCGATCCGGGCTTATTACGGGCCTGGGCCAAACCACATAACGACGAATCCCAAAAAATACCCGGCCCTCTAGTGATAGCCAATTAAAGCCATTCGTGGTCGGATACCCCAAAGGATTACCCCTAATATATTCAAAATTATACTAAGAACTTTGTCTACTGTAAAGCCAAGTATCTTGGCAAGATGAATTTGCTGGTGTGCAGCAATAATAAAAATATAAAATTATTTTAAATAAGATAACGTTATAAACATTCTTCATTGTTTGCTCTCCAGCGTTGGAAATCCTCAATTTATTTTTATTATTTTGCACCCAGCATTTGCCTCCATCTTTTCGCTCATCACGTCAAAAATAATTGTAGAACATATGATCCTGTGTTTTGTGTCAGAATTTTTAGCATCCACACACGCAAACGATAGGCCAAAACGTACAACTGTTTCGTTCATGTTGCTGGAAACCAATGACAGGAAAAGGTAAACAAAAAATTCCTGGGACAGTTTTTTTTTATGAAGTATGCCAGGAATTTTTTGTTTTCGCAGTCCTGGATACCCGGCTTAAAGGTCAAAAAGGTTTTGGAAATTACTGCTGCATATTTTATAATTCACTTTGACATTAATTGATTTACTCAGTAGAACAGTGACTTCATTGTTGTCTGATCCTGACAATCGATGCAAAGTTGCAGCATCCCATCATCAAGTTAGATGAAGTTAGGTTAGCTCAACGCGAGGTTGCGAATTTTTCACATTTTTATAAAATTTTTCATTAGTGTTCTTTTTCAAACCATTTTCGCTATTTTCATGACCAAGCCTTATCACTTAATTCTGAGGCAAAAAGTCATTTGGCCGTATCTGCGGGTTAGCTTTAGGTTTGAAGTTAGACTGTGACAATGCACGAAGTACCACTCAGTGCACTCACTCGTAACGCCCTATATTTAGACTCCAATTCGGTGGCTTTCTTTCCAAACGTTAATGCAACAATTATCCTCAAAATTTGCTATGACAGAATTTATTTAAAAAATAAGTAAAATTTAAGGGTGTCACCTCACTATCAAAAAATAACCTAACCAGCTGATACTTTAATTATTTTTCTGCTACTTAAACAAATACACAATTATTGCCTTTTTTGTATGCCTAAATGACCGTCATAATATGGCTTGCCTTAATCTCTGTCCGTGCTCTTTCTAAACATTTTTTTTTGCCATCATATAATATTTTGTGCTAATACCATTTTTTTTCACACACTCTTTATATCACTTTGCACCGCACAATAATAAATAGAAACAAACACAATGAGCTTATCAGTTAGATTTATGCAAACGAATTTTTGTTACATAGTTAAAATTAACTTACGATTATTCTATTCGAGTATACCTATATATTAGGGTGCGATTGACCATTATCTGATCAGCGGAACATCAAACAATACGCGCTGCCGCACTTCGTTTCGCGTCAAAGCGTGGAGAGCAACTGAAACTGCATGCGGGTCGGCATTTGTTTAGCAGCTGAATCTAACCGGTTAATGTATTTAAAACTAACTCTCGTTGATCATGATCATGATTATCGAAGGCGAAGTAAACAAAATTAAAGTATACTTTCAGGCGGTCGTAGTTACTAACGAAAAAGCAAAGCAAACTTCGTCTGTGTCGAAGTTTTTATACACTTGCTAAAGCTTACTTCAACTGGTCTAACTACTTTGTATGGTCGGAAATCGGAAGCTATATTGATTTGCCGGAGCCAGCATTTCCAGAAATTTAAAAAATGTTCTTAGCAATTTTGTTGTTCTTTTTGGGTAAATTTTTCAATTTCTACACAGAGAAAAATATTGATATGAAATGGCAGTCATTTCCACATTTTTTCATATCAATTTCACTCCGATATGACAAAGATTAACTTGATATGATAAAAAATATCAATACGATCTTTTCTATAAAAAAAAAAGACCTGTCTGGGGATCGAACTCGAGAACTTGCGTGACGTCTCAACGCAGTCAGCCAATGCACACATTTATAAGAATACGTCTAAGAAACTATTTATATTAAGTATGAAAAATTGATATTTTTAGAAGATCATTTTAACCAGCAAAGATTAAATTGATCTTGAGCTTTTTTTCTCTGTGTATGCATTATTAACAGACGATTTAGCCAATAAAAATAAAAAATGTAAGCATCAAAAACAAAATAATGTTTTCACTAAGACTCAATTTCTCAAGTCAGCTGTAAGATATAGTCACCCGATTCTGAAAAAATTTTGCAGATATGTTAATCGTATAATATTCGTAAAGGCTGAGTTTAAGAACGGAGACATTGAAATCAAAAATGTTTATTTTATTTAGATCCGATGGCGTCTTAAAGTGATGCATATAGCTTGATCGGTGGATTCGAAAATACGTGTATTATCAGTTTCAAAAAGGAAAGACTATCTATGACATTTCAGTTCGATAACTTTAAAATATCGAGACTAGTTTGTATAGAATCATACAGACAGGCGGACATACAAAGCTCAATTGACTCAGTTCGTCTTCGCACAGTGGCGTCATTGGGGTTTTTTCGTTGCAAAATTCATAACTTTTGAACCAAATGAGATAGTTGATTAATTTTAATGGTATAGGATAAATAAGTGTTCAACCTATAAAACAACTGTTTGAAAAAGGTGCAACGCCATCTAGAAGCTTTCTTATGGGTTATCAAAGTTTAAATTTTCTAAAAATCAAGTTGATGTGTAACAAACAAAAATTATTTTACACAATTTCAAATTGTGTTTGGTTTCTTTTATAATTTTTGATTTAAAATTATGACCAAAAAATTTTAATTGTTTTTCGAATTTATTTTTCCAGATTTTTTCAAAAAATTTTGTATAGTCATAAGATAAGGTATAGTTAATTGGTTATTCATTTCTGCTCTATAATAAGTGGATTTTAAATTTTTTCTTGATTTCACATGCTGCTGAGATAAAATAAGTGGAGCGGAAGAGGCCTTCATTTTGTCATGTCTTTTTTACCCATCTTACCACTAACAGTCGCAGAGGCAGCTGAGGGCAGCTGGATATTTTTGAATTGGGTTAAGCAATAAACTTAAAATTCTTTTGAAAGTATGGCAAATACAAAGAATTATAAAGTTTTTGTATTTTCCATCAAAGTTGAAAAATAGTAACCAAAAATTGCAATTGGTAAATAGCGATTTATTTGGAGAAACACAAAGCTAACAGTAAACATTTTTTTTAATATACACCAAAAAAAAAAAATGACGAGTTTAGTTTTTGAGATAATGTTTCTGAAAGCAGACAAATATTACTTACAAATTCTGTGTTATTTTTAATACTGAAGATCGGTCAACTTTGAAGGGTTATATCTTCTAAAATAAAAATCAAATTTTTTAAGGGTTGCATATTTTTAATCGTTGAGGATTTTCCTATAAGCTGGGATTATTCAAAATTTTCGCTACCTCATTTGTTCTACGGGAGCCACTGTGCGTTGTGGTCAAGAATATGCTTACTTTCTAGGGTCGGATATGAATATTTCTATAAAAGAAAAGTTTGTATGCAGATCAATTTAAATCAGTAAAAAACCGCATTAGTTTTTAAAGGCACTGCGTTGAATAACAATACAAAAAAATCAATTACGAAGTTTTAAGAAAAAAATGTTTTGATTATTAAATGGAAAATTGAATGATTTTTTGAGAAAATCTATTTATTCACAAATTTAAAAAAATCCTTAAAATGTTTTGCAAATTGCAAAAGTCACGCAATCAAAAAATGCACCGTTGTTTCCTTTACCTACCAAATAGTCATCGTTTCGGTTGATACATATTTTCCTACGATGTTCTATAACCGCAGACTCTACCAAACCTTTTACCACGGAAGAGAATATTTTTTCATTGATTTTCATGATAACGGTTGTGGAATCATCGGTGTTCGAAATGTATTTTCAATAAATGGGTTGTGTTTTTAGCCGACTACTGGCTAAGACTGTTTCCTTGACTCAGGTGTATGGTGATGGATCCGTGTTACGTCAATGATAATGTATCGATTTATTCCCGTTTGCAGAATCAAACAATTATTCTAAAGCTATTGTTAATCAACAAAGCGCTCAGTTATTCAATCATAGAGAGCCCATCATGTCAAAGATTAATATGCAACAATGGATTGAACAAATCCGATAAAGTTCGATATTATCAAATCTAAGAATAAATTTTCATATTTTGAATTTAATGTGCGCTTCTTATAAATCCGTTTAATGATTCCAGATACATTATTATTATTATTCTAATAACCGACTAATTTAACTGCTAACTACTTTCTTTTCAATACTTTTTCTAAATGTGAAGACAAATTTTCTGCAAAAAGTGCAAAAAAAGTGGGCGCATCGACATATGTTTATAATTTACATAAATAACCTTGAACATGGCATATTTAGTTTTAAAGTAGAAGTAAAAATTCCATAATTAAGTCCAAGATAAGAACTTTTGACATGTTTTGCCGAATCCAAAGTATTTCAAATTATTTTTATCTATAAAAAAATGATAAACAAAACTTGACCCAGTAATAAATCGCATGATTCATATCTATCAAATGTACGTTAATTATAAATAAGTTATAAAATTTTGCTTAATTTTAATATTTTTTCTGGGAAACCCTATAAATTGAAAGGTGCCATTTAAACAGAGAGAGTAATTTAGTATAAATTAGCACTTTTGAGTTGTGATTGATATTTTCTCCAGATTTTGCAGCCCTGAACAAATGCCACGCTGAAAAGTTTTTTTTTTATCTTAAGACTGACGCAATGTGAAGGCGCAATTGAATAAGCTAGAACATTGAGAGGGAAGGCGCTCAAAACATTTTGCCGGTAACATAGGAAAAGAGATTTTTTGGGGGGTTGAGATTGAGGGTTGTCAGGGCACTGCAAAGAGCCGTTAACAGAATCAACAGATGGCTCAAATGCCAAGAGCTGACAACCCAGTTCTTGTTGTTCAGAGAGCTAGAGAGCGGGAGAGTCCAACAAACAAATCGAACAAACAAGCAGCTGCCTCACAGCGTGATTTTCAGTGGCCCTATCCATGTGGCCAGGCCAGCCAGTAGTACCTCAAGCACTCTCTAAGCAAACGGCAATCACTTTGTCGCCGGTTCGCGTTTCCATGCGGCATAAAAAATTGGCCCTCTAAATTGATGATAGAAAAGAAACGCCAGCAATTTGATTAAAATTCATTAAATTCAACAAGCAAAACAATATGGAAGAATTTGCCGAGTACTATGGGTGAGTTGAATAGAAGAAATTGAATGCCACAGGTTGGATGTGTCTAAATTTAGCGCTAAATGCAAGCAAATGCTTTTGATATTTTTAGACCGGCTTATTAACACCCACCCAGCACACAGTAAAAAGCCACACGGCTTGTGGCACATTGTCAAATAGAAATAAATAGTTATAAACAAAAAAAATAAGAAAGAAAAAGCCACGCAATAATGCAAATGAGAAATCCAAACAAAAAGTAAAGAGAACGATATTCTCTGAATAGTGAACAACAGATGCTCCATATGAAATGACTAAGAGAGTTGTAGAACCGATGGAAAAAAACTGGAGCTAAAATATGTTTGTGGGAAACTGTAAACAACTAAAGATAAATATTTGCAGTATGAAATTTGACTAGGAAAAAAAAATTAATAGTGCATTAAATAATTACAAATTTCATTCTGAAATTTCTCTCAATAGTTAGCTGAATTATAAATTTATCTAGAATGAAAAATATATAGAAATTTATAGATTATATAGAGGTAGACCATGAACAGACCTTAATGCTGCGAAAGTGCATCAGTTGAAGCTAGTTTCTCCCATAAGAAAATTGACTACAATTTCTTAACTATTCGTATATCAGCACTGATGTCCTTCAGGTTCAAACAACTTCTATAACTGATGGGTATACAGGATGTTATTGAAAATTATACTGGGCAACAATTTTTAGGCTTTTTCTAGTTTATTGACGATATTAAATTGTATACACTTGTAAAGTTTATATTAATATTGTTCAGAAGTTTGCAACGCATGGAAATATTCATTTCTGAATAGTCTTTCAGTTTTTTAAAGCAATCGAGATCAAACCTAGCACTGAGTTTTATTTGAACTATACGGTGCTAATGTGTCGAAACCACCCGGATCGGATGAAAGGGCCCGAAGAGTAAAATTATTAAAAACTCTGGTGCATATCCATAGCCGCACCCAATTTTTCCAGTGTGCAGGTTGTCAGAGAGGAAAGAGTAACAATTGGTAATTTAAAATAAAAAAATAATCAATAATAAGATAAGCAAGAAACAAAACAACAACACTAGCAATGGAAAATTAACGGTTGTATTTAAAATTTCGTTTTATTCTTGGTGCGTATATTTAGCCGCACTTCAAAAACGACAAAAATTTAGTGGTACGTCCATGTGGTAGATCAGTTTCAGATTTTTCAAACATTTTATTTGATTAAGATGTCTGATCGTGCGGTAGTTATTAATTTTAAAATTAGATTTCGAAATTGGGAGGGAAAAAATTTGATGACCCTCGGAATCATTTTTTTTTTACAACGACAGCAATTTTATGCCTTTCTTCATTACAAAATATTTTAGTTAATCAATTCAATAATCAATATATTGAATAAAAAGCGTGGAACATATGTTTTGGATTTTCTTTATACGCGTCTATATACAGCTGAACCAAATTTCATGAAGTTCTTACTGTATGTTGTCATATGTATAAATGGGTTCGAAGTGTTTTGAAATCGGTTTAAAAGTGGCTCAGAGGCATATCTTTAAAAGTATTTAATCCACTGGTTTCAAGACACGATTTTTCGAATTGTCGTGAGTTTTTAAACATTCAACATTTTGTAAAAAAATTAAAAAAAATTTAATTTATTGAAGTTTTGAGTAAATATTACTTTAAGTCAAAAGAGTCTTGGATTTATTTGTAGGCCTATTTATTAGCAATGACTTTGTATACAACATTTTATATCGAAATATGTAAAACCACTGACTTAAAATGACCTAAATGAAAAACGAAAAATTCTAAAATTGTTCAAAAAACATTTCCAACACTGAAAAATCGAAAAAAAAAAATTGGGAGCCTAAATCTATAAAAAATCGATTTCGAAGAAACCTTTAAAAACTTAAACTATTTTGTCTGGTTTCGCACTAGCTGTTCTAAAAGTGGTTTAGAATGAACTTCATTTGTGCGTTAGTTTTAAATATGGAGTTAGATGTTTTCCTCGGTTCAATACGGGTTCTGAACCAGTTACCATCAAACAATTTGTTTTAGCCAAAAATGACGTTGCTTTGAGTAAGTAGGTTAGCCACTTGAAATTAGAGTAGTGCACATGGGATTCTACCTAACTGCTTTCGAGTTTGGACAATCGATTTTGATTTTTCAAAATCTTCTTTTTTTGGGTCCTTATTCCCTCGAGGTACACAGGACATTAACCACTCCTCCTTTCGACAAACCCTATTATTTGAAGTTGCCTTGAGATCATCCCAAGTTTTGCCGATACTTTGAGCTTCTGTATTGACGCTCCTTCTCTAGGTCTCTTTAGAAATGCCTGGTGCCCGACCAATACCATCTAATGGGTTCCATTTCTTTTGAACACAGTCAATAAAATTTGATAAATATTAAAAAGCATTAGTAGACCCTGTATAACAGGATGTGAAACCCTTTAAAAGTGGCACCAGAGTGAGAAGGTTAAGCATACGAGATGGTGAGGCAAAGTCACACGAAACTCAAAGAGTAACAATCTTAACTATCCTTAGGACACCTACGTGTAAGCATTAAAATGTTTCACTCCTGTTTGATTGATCAGGGCCCTCTTTTAGTATTAGTAGTAAAAATCCATATATTCCAAATTGAAATTTATTGTATAAACCGTATTCAAATGCCTAATAAGTTATAAATATAAACCGCTAATCAAACGTGACAAGGCAACTGTCTTGGGCCACGGGTCACATAGGGCAGATTGATGTGAAGTCAACCCATACATAAGCGAATCCAAAATGAAGGCGAAGGTGGTGATGAGGTGCCAGATTGAGCAGCGCCTGTTAATTAGCAATATCAACGATGTCTCAGCTCGGTCAAACGTCACACATCACATTTCGCTGCGGTTTCTGAGGATCGTCGATTTAACAATTCGTATATGGTCAATTGTGGAAAGCTTCAACACCCAATAACTCACCACGATTGGTGCCGTATTTAATGGAGCGCGCATACAAGCCAATTGCTCAGACGTAATTCGAGCGGGGTCTGAACACGATACACCAAAACAAATTCGATTTAATAAAGAAAGAAAAAAAGTTGATAAACTTTTAAAAAAGAAAATAAAAGTGCAAAAATGGGTTACCAAGTGTTGTGATATTTAATAAGGCAAACAGAACTTATAGATTTAAGTAGTGGTGTGAATATCTCAAGTTAGAGCACAATAAGGATTATTCTAATTGGAAAAAGGTGAGAAGATAATGTTAGAGAATGCTAGGGGATTTTTAGCCAAGTCCTCGAATAAGTAGCAAATTATTTTTGCATATATGCATGTGTATTCTTAGAATCAAATGTGCAGTCTGGATGGAGTGTTTAGTCATCAAAAGAAATATGGATTATTTTTATTATTATGAATGCGAATTTGATGCATACTTTGGTTTTTTATGCCAAAATGTACAGAAAATATGTCAAATATGCGGGTGAATATCTAAAAATAATTAAACAATTTTTGACAATATTTGTGTGCTAATATTTTAAGTTTTCCGTTTAATCCATGTTGATTTAAGACAAATTTCTCAGCTTTTCCTTGTAAATAATTTTTTTAAAATAGATGTTTTTAAAGATATTTGAAGCTTGTTGTTAACAGCTAACCCTTCAAACCCTATTAAAGCGCCTGACTTCTCTGCTCAAATTGCCGACCCCTGATTTAAAACATTAGAATTTTTAATAAATCGAAATTATGTCCAATCAGATTTAATTTTAGACAGCCCAATGCTGATATGCGAATGCAAATTATCCAGAGTTTATTTATAATAAAACTCATACAATTTGTAAGCATTTATTTCTGAATGTGGGCCTCTTGATCTTTGTTCAAGTAATCCACAAATTTGATTTTCTAAAGATCTGCCTAATAAAGTGTATACAGAAGACTTCTAATTTACTTGATTCAATGATTGCATTTGATGCGTCACAACTGGATCATCCCCAAACAAATCACAAGACTCAAATTTAAATAAGATTTTCAATCATAAACTTGCCCCCATTCGCACATTAACAGACGCCCACTAATTTGTCTTATGGCTAATCATAAACCATTATGGCATATTCCGCACATTTCTTTTCGATCACCCACTTCCCACCTTTTTTTACACAGGTTAAACGTGTTAATATGTCGATAGCTCAGCAAAAAGAACAAAAATCAACAATTACTTGTAAATAGCCCTAAATTTACCATAAATATTATTTTATATTTTCCAGCATGCCCAATTGGAGCGTGACAAATGTTTATCGCGTTCTCACACGCAAAAAACCTTTGGAGGACTCTACGGAATCTAAACTGGCCAAAGTCTTGTCGGCCTTTGATTTGACTGCTCTGGGTATTGGTTCCACTTTGGGTGTGGGTGTCTATGTGTTGGCCGGTGAGGTATCCAAACGTTATGCCGGTCCTGCTGTGGTCATCAGTTTTCTTATCGCTGCCGTTGCCTCCATCTTTGCGGGTCTCTGTTATGCGGAATTTGGAGCACGTGTGCCTAAGGCTGGTTCGGCTTATATCTATAGTTATGTGACCATTGGCGAGTTCATTGCCTTTCTCATTGGCTGGAATCTTATACTGGAGTACGCAATTGGTAAGTTTTTTTTGTATTAATTGGCGTCTGATTGATCCAATTAGTATATATATATATTAATAAAAATATATTCTTGTTTTGTTTTTTTTAGGTTCAGCGAGTGTAGTGAAAGGGCTGAGCACTTACCTCGACTCACTTTGTGGTTATGCCATGCGTGATTTTCTGGGCACCCATTTGCCCATGAATGTTCAGGGTTTAAGCGCCTATCCGGATTTGTTTGCCTTTGTGGTGACCATTTTGTTTTCCTGGGCCATTGCCTCGGGAGCCAAGGAATCTACTAGAGTGAATAATGTCTTTACCATGCTGAATTTGGGTGTTGTACTCTTTGTAATAATTGCGGGACTGTTTAAAGGTAAGACAAGAAGGCGAAATTTCAATAACTTAAATAAAATTGAGTGGCAATTGCATTTAAGAAAGATAAGATAACATACGTTTTTTAAACGATCCAACCCTTTCCGTCCAAGTCAAGAACATGGTCAAAAAGAAGAAACAGAAAAGCTTTAATCTAAAATATACCCATGTGTTCTATAAATAGCTTTCGACCCCAAAAACGACCCTATTTCCATACGATTGGGGCAGTTTTTGGGGTTGAAAGCGATTTGCTGAATACATGGGATATATTCACATTCAAAGGTCGATTTGTGTAGAACGATTTTAGAGGGTTTTCTGCCTTCTGACAATATTTCATTTAAAGCTGGCTTAATCTGATTTAAATATTTCATTTTAGACTGTTTTGGAATATATTTGGTATTTTTCGACGGTTTATTTATTTTTGGTATATTTCCATACTCAAATAAACAAAACGGATTATAATAGAAATAATCTTAATTCCAAACCCAAAAACTTCTTAAAATAAATTATTTTGTAACCTATGCCAGAGACCACAGAAATCTAAAAGGGGCAATAAGTACCCGACTTAGTGCCTTTTTCGCATGTTCCTGCTTTTGCAAAGTACAATAACAAATACAAGTTTATATAATCGCAGTCAGGTCTGTCTAAGTTATAAATTCAGTTTTATCGGCAGGGCAGTTAAGAATTATCTTAAATAAAAGATTGATGGTAGAGGTCGTATGTGGCTGGTTCCAACATTTGTGCAGCCTATATACTTAGGAAAGAACTTTTGTGCCTAGTTTCATTCGAAGAGCATTAAAACTGAAGGAGAAGATAGCATAGAAACCGCAGACGGACAGGCTATGGATATGGCTATATCAACTCAGCTCGTCAATAATGCACTTTATGGGGTCGGAGACGCTTCCTTCTTTTGCGTTAAAATCATCTGGACATTTTTAAAATACCTTCTACAAGGGCACAATTAGTTCTTTGGGAAATATTTAGATTTGAATGCCCCAACCTGCCTCGCTAACAACAGAATACCCTTCAGGCACTATGTCGGTTTGGAAAATGGAGGGTGTCTTTTACGGTTAGTAAAAGGCTTGAGAAAAAACAAAAATGGTTTTATGTAATACTTTTACTTTCCAACTGGGGCAGGGATACCATGAAAAGCGTTAGCAGAAAGTCAAACAAAGCATAGGACGATGAAAGTTTCGAAATGAATAGAAACGAAAAAAATCCATCAAGTTTTCTTTCAAGAGAACATACATTTGGATAAAGAGATGAAGGTGTTATACGCAGTTGCAAGGCCCAAAAAATACGTTTTTTGAAAGGGATTTCATTGTACAGTTTGAAGAAATAATAATTATTCAGATAATATCTTATTTTAAGTTTCTAATGACACATAGATAATGTAAAAATAATGAAGGATACGGCTCCTGTAGACAATCTTCTGAAGGTCCTCCTAAAAAAGCGTTTGGGGGTGATCACTCTATCTCTGGTTTGGCTTATCAAAAAACCAAATAGATTCTTGTAGGGGATAGATGAAAGCTGGTCGAAGGAATAGACGAAATTTCAATGTTTGATATAAGGCGACAAGAAAAATGGTTTACAAAAATAGAAATAATTATTGGATATCTTAATCTTTCGATCAATCTCAGTAGAATATATCTAAAACGGTTGAGTGAAAATGTCAGATAGATCGCTTTAGCCAATTTGAGAAACAGTGATCACCGACTTTGAAAACACAGCAAACGTGTTTAAAGTTTAAAAAGAAGTTCAGACATAGTTAAAATTTGTTTTCTTAAACTTACATGGTGTCGTCTATTCCAGGGCCATAAATTGATACCCTCTGCAGCATCAGCATCTTCTAATAGGTCGAATTGATGTTTTCGACGAGCTATAATTCCTTCGCAGAATGATTTTCGGAGCTATTTTCCATATCAACTGATTAAAACTTGCATTATTTTTTTGTGTACTGACATTTTTCCAATAATTTTTCGTTAATGAGATCTTCATAAATTTTGAATATGGCTTTAGCAACATCAGTTGGTAAAGTCAGAAAGTCATGTCTCATATTACGGTGTATTTTATTTAAATTTTTGTCAAAATTTTGGCAAATTAAACAATTTTTATGACACTTTTAGAAAACTTTTTTTTTGATTATAAAAAAAATAAAATTTTTCCTAAGTTTCGAACAGAACTCTACTGCTTTCCTTTTTTTATTTGCAGTCTCGAGCAGCAATTGGTCCATACCCAAATCCTCAGTGCCGGAGGGTTATGGTGAGGGCGGTTTTATGCCCTATGGCGTCTCGGGCATCATCAAAGGAGCTGCTGTCTGTTTCTATGGCTTCATTGGATTCGATTGCATAGCCACAGCCGGCGAGGAGGCTAAAAATCCTAAGAAATCCATTCCATTTGCTGTGATTGTTTCCCTGGCCATGATCTTTATGGCCTATTTTGGTGTTTCCTCGGTGCTGACCATGATGCTGCCCTACTATGAGCAGGATGAGAGTGCTCCATTGCCGCATGTCTTTCGGATTTATGGTTGGCATGTGGCCGAATATGTGGTAACAATTGGAGCCATGTTTGGTCTGTGTGCCAGTTTGATGGGTGCCATGTTCCCACTGCCGCGTATAGTATTTGCCATGTCCAATGATGGTTTGCTGTTTAAATTTCTGGGCGAGATTAGTGTCAAGTATAGGACACCATTTAAGGGTACTTTGCTTACGGGTTTGTTAACGGGCATTTTGGCGGCCATTTTCAATTTGAGTCAGTTGGTGAATATGATGTCAATTGGTACTTTGTTGGCCTATTCCATGGTGGCCAGTTGTGTTTTAATGCTGCGCTATGAAGTGGACGAACGTCGCGATAGTCGGATTATAGGAAATGGACGACTGATGAATGGAACTGCGGGTCAAATGCAACAGTCTGGTTCACTGTGGCGGCGTCTGTTTAATTTGAATGGCAATACGGTGTCCACCAGGCAAACTGCAAGGATTGTGACCGTAATGGTGACGCTTTTCTGTAAGTAAAAAAGAGGAGGAAGAAATATTTGGATTATGTTTTAATTTCTGTATTATTTTATAGCCCTGTGGAGTTTGGTCTTTTCGCAAATACTCACAAAATTCGAAGAGGATTTGGAGCATGTCACCAATTTCGATTTTTTGCTTTTAATACTCGGCGCCATACCCTTGATACTTATGCTCTTCATCATCTCCCGTCAGCCCACATCTGGGGTGAAGCTCTCGTTCAATGTACCCCTGGTACCCTGGCTGCCGGGCATTTCCATTTTGATTAACATTTATTTAATGATCAAACTGGATATACTCACCTGGGTGCGTTTTTGCATTTGGATTGCCATTGGTTTGGCCATATTTTTGTCCTATGGCATACGACATAGTCGCTTGAGGCAAAGGGAGCAACGCAACAATTCCATGGCCATTATGAGAGATTCCAGCGATGCAACTTTGCTTAGCCAGGATCATTCCAAATATGGCAATGAAGTGCCACTGATATTGATGCATGGCTCATCATGAAGATATTGTTTTATGTATTGATAATTATTTTAATTTTCACCTGAAAAAAAAGAAAACATTAATTAGAATTTAAGTGCATTTTTGTTGCATACACTCAATCATCTGTATTCACATACATATTTAAATGGTACATCATTTATCTCATCTACCTGCGGGCAAGGACTCTCATATCATTTAAATTAAAAAACCAAAAATTTATACCACAAATGCAGAGTACAATAAGGTAAAGCTGAAAGCAAATAAAATTATGAAATATGTGAAAAATTTAATTAAAGAAAATGGGAATTAATTGATGATAGCTGAAGCAGATAGACCGATCGTTCCTATGGCAGCTATATGATATAGTCAACCGATTTTGATTAATTTTTCAAGAATTATGTAAAAGCATATAAAACTAATATATAGTGTGACGTAGATGGAAAACAAAAAATTTTACTAGAATATTTTTGACCGACCGTTTATAAGCTATATGCGGATTAAGAATAAACGTTTGTATAACAAGATTGGTGACGCTACGATGGAAAACAAAAAAGTTTTTCTCACTAGAACTAGTTTTTTGTCCGACCGTTTATATGGCAGCTATATGCTATAGTCATCCGATTTTGATAAATTTTTCCAGAATTATGTGAAAGCATGTAAACTAATATATACCAAGATTGGTGACGCTACGATGGAAAACAAAAAAGTTTTTCCCACTAGAACTATTTTTTTACCGACCGTTTCTATGGCAGCTATATGCTATAGTCATCCGATTTTGCTAAATTGTTCCAGAATTATGTGAAAACATTTAAAACTAATATATAACACGATTGGTGACGCTACGATGGAAAACAAAAAAGTTTTTCTCACAAGAACTAGTTTTTGGACCGACCGTTTATATGGCAGCTATATGCTATAGTCATCCGATTTTGATAAATTTTTCCAAAATTATGTGGAAGCATATAAAACTAATATATATCAAGATTTGTGACGCTACGGTGGAAAACAAAAAAGTTTTTCTCAATAAAACTCGTTTTTGGACCGATCGTTCCTATGGCAGCTATATGATATAGTCATCCGATACGGCCGATTCCGACAAATGTGCAGCCTATGTGTATTTAAAGACTTTTTGCAAAGTTTGGTCAATATAGCTTTAAAACTGAGGTAGGAGATAGCATAGAAACAGACGGACAGACGGAAATGAACTCAGCTCATCATGCTGATCAAGAATATATATACTTTTTGGTTTCGGAGATGCTTCCTTCTATGTGTTACAAACATCGTGACAATTTTATTATACCCTCTGCAAGGGTATAATTATGAATTGTCATATTTCAGTATATGAAAATAACATAATTTTCTGGAATCTTCCAAAATGTGAAACTTTCTCTTAAAGAAAATTCAAAATTTGCCGCTTAATAGTTTAGTTTGCCAACACTGGACCTGTGCCTGTGTTGTAAAACGCAAGTGCTGCGCCTAACAGCACACTGTTAAGCATTTAACCGTTACGTCTAACAGCACACTGTTAAGCTTAGGGTTAATCATAAACCGGTTAACTGGCAGTTATTTAACGGTTTAATAAATGCTCTAAAATAATTTAAAATGTTACTTTTCCCGTCAACAAAAACGTTGACTTTAAACTAGAGCAGTATAAGTGAAACTAGCATTCGACATTGCATTATTTTCGTTAGGTTGAACTTTCAAGATGTCGCATTCCCTCTGTTTCACTCTTCCTCAAAGTGTCGTTAATTTTGATGAAAGTTGACACATTGCTTTGTTATTTGATTCCCATTTTCCATAACAATAAAGTCCACTTAGCTAACAAGTTGAGACTTAAAACGAAATGTTGCATGTGAAATCCACAAGTTTCCTATCCAGGCACTTGTTGAGTTTAATATGCAACAAGTCGTCCGTCTGGCTGCCCTGGCAACGGATTGTAAACAAAAAATCAGGCTCAAGTTCAGCTGTTGCATTGGCAACGCAGCTTTGTCAAGGAATGTTTAATCGATGGACGCGCGAAGGATACAAAATTTTAGACAAGGACCTAGCAAAATATCTGCATAACAAATTTCTTTAATTGAAAAATAAATGTTGAGCCATGTCGCGTTATAAAAACAATAATAATTAACAGAAAAAAAAGGATAAGTGCTCAGTATGGGAAATACGGAAAGTAATGTGACCAGTGGCGTCAAGAAGCAAGCTGGAGTCTCCACTCAGGCGCTCTACAAATTTGTCAATCTCAAGGGCGGTGGCCTTCTGGTGGATATGATGAAACGCGCCTGTCAAACCAAACAGTTTGCCGAGATTGATCATGCGATCAAAACAAAAGTGGAACCCTTTATGTATAACAAAGGAGCTGGACGTTATTTTCCCATTTCCAAATTGGTATTGTTGCGAAATCGTGATAGGCCAAGGACAAGGCAATTGCCTGAGATACGTGCGCTGGAAAATCCCGATGATGATTTTAATATACATGATTATTGTCCAGAGGTATCGGAAGCGGAATATATATCGAATCCGACTGCATATCGTTTTGTGTGCTGGGATTTAAATGTGAGTGGAAAAATTTATGAAAAGTAGACTAGCTAATGGATTAGATTTTAAAATAAACTACGGTGCATAACTATGGCCGCAGCCAAACGAAAATAAAATATTGATGGTAAATTTTGCATTTCTAGTGTTGTTGTTTTGTTTTTTGCTTATCTTATTTTTGATTCTCTTTTTATCTGCATTTACCAATTGTTGCTCTCCCCTCTCTGAGTACTCGTACACTGAAAAAATTGGGTGCGGCCATAGTTATGCACCGGAGTTTATATATAAAAAGATATAAAGATATAGCCTGTATCATGCCTGTTCCCGTTTCTGATTTCTATAAAATTTTGTGGAATCGGAATTCGTCTTAGTCGGCGAATAACGTCAAATTCACATTTATCTTCATCCAACTGTCTTGAGGGCAAGTTTTCTAATCGATTCTTGAAACTAAGAACCTTCACCAATGCCGATTGACCGAATTCGGAAACGAGTACAGACCTGATTGATTACGAAGCATTTGTCTTCATTTGACATATATTTTGTTAAAAGTTTTTATCGACCTTTCTATTGTTTAGAAGAGAGACTAGCAGGCTCGAGGTTATGTATTTGTTATATTTCTATAAGAATAATTGAACTGCCTTTAAAAGGAGTTACTTACCTTAACTTACAAATTCCCTTTCAGATGCGTGGCGCTGTGGGTGAAACTATTCTTCATCTCTGTTTGCTTAATGCTACTTCACTGCATGCG
The DNA here is from genome assembly GCA_018904225.1 of Lordiphosa mommai. Lineage (NCBI taxonomy): Eukaryota > Metazoa > Arthropoda > Insecta > Diptera > Drosophilidae > Lordiphosa > Lordiphosa mommai. The sequence goes on along the minus strand of JAEIFT010000369.1, from coordinate 175,632 downwards.
GATCTCGCTAAGCGTCTTTTAAAGTTCTATCCCAAGTTGATATTGGACATTTATATGAGCGATGAGTATTATGGCGAAAGTGTCTTACACATAGCCATTGTCAATGAAGATCCGGCTATGGTCAAATATCTATTAGATGCCAATGCTGATGTACAAGAGCGGTACGTAAAATATTTAAAAATAATTTAAGGCTGAAAACCTGAAAAATTTTGGATGAGGTTTGGTTAGGGTTTTCGAACCTCGTGAGGAATTTATGAGTTCAGTTCGCGAACCGGTTTCTAGGGCCTCTGAACCCCAGGTATTACCGCTTTAATAAATTCTCAGAATATACAAATTAGCTTAAGTTGAGAAAATATATATGACTATGTAGACGAATATATTCAATTTATTAATTAATTATGCATTCACACAATACTGCAAAAGTTTGATCAAAATCCGACAGCTAGAGCATATTGCTGCTATAGGAACGATTGGTCCTAATACTACTTGTAGTGGGAAAAACAATTGACACCGTCTCGCATGGTGGCCGATATGTGGAACTTAGTAGACATGAGACAATACTATGCGGGTGGTTGTGGGCTCGATTCCGCCTCGGAACATATAATAACGCCAACATGAATAAGAACTGAAATCTGAAAATAAAGTGTAATAACTCTAGCTGTTTTGAGTACATTTTCTCTGTATATTCGATGTGTTTCGGAAATCGCTAGAGCTTTTGGAATCAGTTTTTTTGAAAAACATCTAATCCAAATGTCGGTGTTCCTGAAATGCGAGAGTTTTCATATTTCGGACTTAAATTCGGAGTTGCCTGATCAGACTGGTAGACATTTGAATATTGCAATAAGAAGAACGTTGGCGATAAAAAAAATTACCCAAAAAGTTAGCAACACATTTGTAATAATGTGGCGTATGCGCAATTCGAGCCCCACAAAATAGGCAATGGATTTGTGGGGTATACGCTATGCCCTACAAAGTAGGCTACACTTTTGTGAAAATTTGAATAGAAACCAAAAAACGAGGCATAATTCATGTATTTACTTTGGATAACGCGCGAGAAAATACCAATAATAGAAACTAATCACTCGATAAAGATTGTTATTTTTATTACCAAAATGACATTAAATTAGGAAATATTTAATTAAAAATCAAGTTATTGTGGGAGAACAAAAGGGAAGACATTAAAAAATGAGTTTATTGTGATTTTAATATTTGGAAATTTTAAATAGTTTGTTGTAAAAAATTTTATCTAATAAATGTTGCAATTATTTTAGTTTTAGCAGCATAACTTTTGAAAGCGCAACGATATTGAAAATCTGTAAATGTGGTTAATTAGAGGACATTTAAATTTATTTATTCAGATTTCACTAGAATCAGATATAATTTTTTTACAATTTTGAAAAAGTTGTAACTTGATGAAAAACTTAAAAAAAAATTGTTTTTATGGAGCCATCGTTGTAACTACTAAAACTAATGATTCAGTTCGATTTCCAGGGCCCAAAATAGGGGAAAATCGTTAAAGTTGGTCATGTCTTTTTGTCGACTTGCACAGTGTTAACATAATTCAATAAATAACGAAAAGTCCACAACGATGTTTGGACATTACACACATGGAAGCTCACATAAAGTTCAATATAAACTGCAAAATATATTTTTAATGCCTTATAAAACCGACTTATCATAATATTATTGACCCTTTTATAGACCCTTTGTAAGACATTTTTCAGAATTCATTAAAGACTCTGAAAGGGTTTAAGTGTCTAGTAAATTCTCATAGTTTTGACATATTAAAATAATTAAATAGTGGTTTTTCAACAATTCTGAAAAATATTGAATTCCATTATTATTACTATTTTTCGGAGCTTAAACTCTAACCCACATCTTTCTCTTACAGTTGCTGTGGCGCTTTTATGTCAGCGGAGGATACAAAAGCTTCGCGTACAGATTCATACGATCATGAGTATGTGGCCCTGTGTCCCATGACCAACTACGATGGTTATGTGTATTGGGGGGAGTATCCGTTAAGTTTTGCTGCCTGTTTGTACCAGGAGGAATGTTTTCGTCTAGTCTTAGCTCGCGGTGCCGATCCCGATTTCCAGGATACCAATGGCAATACTGTGTTGCATATGTTGGTCATTTATGAAAAGCTCGAAATGTTTGATGTGGCCTATGAGGTGGGCACTAATATACATATAAAGAATATACAGAATTTGACGCCACTGACATTGGCCGCAAAATTGGGACGCGTGGAGATGTTCTTTCATGTGATGAGCATCGAAAGGGAAATCTATTGGCAATTGGGCAGTATTACGTGTGCGGCCTATCCATTGCTTATGATCGATACCATTAACGAGGAGACGGGCAATATCAATAAGGATTCCGTGTTGAATTTCGTGGTCTTTGGTGATAAATTGGAGCATCTGGAGCTGTTGGATGGTGTGGTTATTGATCTCTTGAAAACCAAATGGGATACCTTCTGCAAATCGCGTTTTTACAAGCAATTCTATATGTTTGCCTTTTACTTTTTGATATCGCTATTTAGTTTTATTTTACGCCCTGGGCCAGCAGTCAAAGAGGATGATGATGAGGATGGGGCGAATAATAGCACAGCTCCAAGTCATGATTTGTATGCAAATGCCAGTGTTGGTCAACACACTAAAAGGCAAACTTCCAGCACCGAGTACAGTTGAGTATTGTTATATTTTATTTTGCAGAGATTTTAGAACTTTTTTCTTTATTTTTCAGAAACTTTTTGGTTAAATTTTACGGAATACTATGATCCCAATGAGGTGGAGGTTTTACCTGCCTGGTGGGAAAGCTATGCTCAGTGTCCCTTAATGAATCTGGAATCCGATTTGGCCAAGCTAAGAATAATGGCTGAGTTGATTAACTTTGTGGGTGCCATTCTGTATCTACTGGTGGCCCTAAGGGAGGCCAGATTCTTGGGCTATAAAATGTTTATAGAGAATTTGGTAAGTTTTGATGCGTACCCTTCTAACACATAGTTTTATATTAAATCTTCTTCAGATGACGGCACCCTCTAGGGTAATGTTTCTGTTCTCCTGTGCTTTAATGATGACCATACCCTGGCTTAGGGTATCCTGTCTCACCGAAATCGATGATCATGTTACTGTGGTGATTATGTTAACCACGGCTCCTTATTTTCTGTTCTTCTGCCGGTGAGTTTTTGAGATTGCTTTGCTTACTTAGCCAATTTTTACACCATTTTCCAGTGGCTTCAAAACTGTTGGTCCCTTCGTCGTGATGATATATCGCATGGTCATGGGTGACCTTTTGCGTTTCGTTTCCATTTATTCGGTTTTTGTCTTTGGTTTCTCGCAAGCTTTCTATATCATTTTCCTTACCTTTGACAATCCCTCCACACCTGAGGATCAAGATGCCGAATCGAATCCCATGCCCTCACCCATGGAGTCCATTGTGGCCATGTTTTTGATGTCCTTAACCAATTTTGGTGATTACTATGGCGCCATGGTGTCCACCCAGCATGAGTATGAAGCCAAAATATTGTTCTTTCTGTTTATGGTGATTGTCAGTGTGTTGCTGGTCAACATGTTAATTGCCATGATGGGTAATACATATCAGAAGATAGCCGAAATTCGTAACGAATGGCAGCGACAATGGGCGAGAATTGTATTGGTTGTGGAACGAAGTGTACCGCCAGCGGAGAGATTGAAGAATTTCATGCATTACAGTCAACCCATGTCGGATGGACGAAGAGCCTTGGTTTTGCGTCTGAATATGACGGTAAGTGTTTGACATAAAATCAATAAAGTGACCAAGATGGAAATGTTAAAAGTGCTTAAAATGAAAATAGAGCGTAACTTAAAGTCAGAAAGAAGTATTTAATCAACCTTGGGCCGATTTCTCTTCTCAGAGTAAAACATAGCAGCTATCTAGAAGATGAGCAATCGGCCCTAAATATTATTCAATTAACAGATCATTAACAGTACAACTCCCAAAAAACCAGAATTCCATACTTAAACACGGAAAATTCAAGCACAAACGATCTTATAAGCAGACTTAAGCCTTATACGGACCTGCGAAGTAATGCAAAGTTTCATCCAAAAATTTTAGAAAGAAGAAACAGAAGTATTGATTCCTTCACCCTTAACATTCGCCCATACGGACCTGAATAGTACTGTTGCTAAATTACTTACTTCGCAGCGTTAAGGGTTTTAGATCGGAATCTTCAATTCTGTGACCAAAATTCTCATTTCAAGTTCGTTTTGGGACCATCAATTTCCTAAACTTTAAATAAGAGTTTTTTTCATCATTCATCAAAATGATTGTTATTTATATTACTCTTTTCGATTTAAATTTGAAATTGATTAATACACATGCAATAAAAAGACCAAAATAATAAAAAAAATTGTAAGAACTAAACGATTTTTATTCATTCAAGGTCATACTTGAATTACGAATGTAATTTTTCGCTTAAAGAGCAGGAAGGCATACAGACAAAACTTTTCACTAATTATAACATTTTTATTTATCTTTTACAACCCGAATTTTACCGCCTTAGCTCGCAATTGTGTATATTATAAAGTTCTTTAAAAAATCTAATTTTCTTTGCAAAGTACCCCAATAAGGAACTATAAACAACAGGTTTTCCAATTATAAAAAATCAGCCTGCAAAGTCGAAAAATATTTGGAAAACCGAAATATAAGACTTCTTTGTTCTTCATCATCATCAGATCAGCGTTAATCATATTTTCAAGGCACTTCATAACACAATTATAACAACGATATTTAAAATTTTTTGAAAATCATTCACACATTAATACATCAATTTTCCGTTCATTTTCCGACTTCCGGGGTAGATTTGAAAATGATTTTGAATCAATCGAAATATACAAAAAAAATTTGAAAATTTTCCTCGAATTTTCCGAATATTCCAAACTTTTATATCCTGTGGAAAATATTTTGTTATGTTGAGTTTTAAAAATTAGTTTGGAGCTGATAAGATGGAAATCAAGAGTTTCATCCCAGTTTTTAACCCATTTTCAGACTTTCGGGGTTGTTGGAAAATGTTTGAATCCGATCGAATTATACAAAAAATTTTTTAAATTTCAAATTTCCGGTTTTCCAAAATTTTAGAATTCCGTTAAAAAGTTTGTTAGGTAGAACTTTAAATTAGTTTGGAGCTAATCGGGAAATTAAAGTTTCTGTTTCGACCATTTCGATATCAAGGTAGATTTTTAAAATTTGGTTGTGTTAAAAATGTTTTTCATTTTTGTATTGAAGCTAATAGGAAAATAATTTAAAGCCATTTCATTCCACCAAAATGGAATATGGTTGGGTTTCTAAATGAGCTTTCAAAATGTTTTGGCCGGTAAAAAAAAGAAATGTCTCGACGGTAAGCGAAAACGGCATTAAGTGCCGAAATCTGAGCCGATCGGTAAAGCTTAAACGAAACTGGGTAGATTTGAAAAATTTAGGTACGTATTCTATTAGAAAAGGAGCAAGGCGAACTCTGCCCTTCCAGTTTGAACTTGATCAGATGATACACAGAAATGTTTCATGCAACTGTTTTATGTGAATTTTTCACATTTCTCGGTGGAGTTTTCCATAACCCCGCCTTAGTACTTATTTTCAGAATAAGATGAAGCTACTGTGAAAAGGATAAAGACCACCATCTTAATTAATTTTTAGTTAGGTTAAACTCTTTTATTATTTATATAGATTCCAAAAAATTATATTGGCCTTAAACTCATCTTTCCGAACTGAGGGGGGACTTATCAAAATCAAGAAAATATTTGTCGATTTATTTTGTATACTTCACTTACAAGTCAAACTTAAAGACAATCGAAAAAAAATATATATTCTGCCTAAAAACTCACGAACATTTTCCCCTTTTAAGCCTAATACGGAGAACAACAAAAAATTAATTTTTTTACAATACTTCATAGAAATATAAACAATTTCATACAGTTCATGAACATCAAAGCAAAGCCAAAGTGTTTCTATTTTTATGAAGAATTGTGAAAAAATGAATTTTTTGTTGTTCTCCGTATTAGGCTTTAGAGTAGAATTTTCTAAAATTCCGTTTTTGTTCCTACTTTCACAACATAGCGAAACAAGTGTCCAGGTTGAAGCTTTCTATCTCTTACCGTTTATGCTGTGCGTAGATTGTCAATCCAAACTCGTAAAGGACATGAGAAATCAGAAGTGATTTTTTGCTCTATGGCTGATATAACCCTTTCATTGTTTTGAAGCTAAAAACAGTGACTGGTTGCAAAATCTAGCTATGTATAAATCATCATCAAAACAGCTTAAGTGTGCTTAAGTCTTTTATAATGTAGAAAAAGAAATTTATGGGTTGTTTTTTGTAATTTCTTTATTCAGTGGTCCAAGTTGTGGACAATAATGTTGATTTCGCATGGATCTTTTCTATGATTGTGCAAACTTTAATCATTTTAATTTACATTAAATTTTTATACATTTCCAATTTTCTTTTTCAAAATAAAAATCCATTTACTAATTGATAAATACTTTCTTTTCAGGACGAGGAGAAGGAAGAAATGAAAGAGGTGCAGGAAACGAAACGCATTCATCAGCGTTTCTCCCAGAAGCGACAAATGGAACGAGAGGCTCGTGCTCGACGTCGCCAACAGGAATATGAGAAATTCTTTGGGGCTACACCCAAAGCCGATGGCTTCGATAATAATAATATGTAAAAGCGCATTATTATTTAGAATGCATTTCCCTTCAGAGTCACTTAATTAAGTTCAAGTTTTATTGAGCCTTGTTGAACATTTTTCTGGTGCAATAAATTTGAGAGAAAAATAAAAGAGTCTAAGATGAGCAAATTCAACCACCAAAACGAGACTCATAAAAGTTTCGCTTTATGACTTGGCAAACAAACAAACAAATCCTTGGAAAGTGCCACACAAAATGAGCCATTTGAATTATCATAACAATTTTATGGGTGTGTCTATATGTGTGTGTGTGTGTGTCTTTCTAAGAGCATATCTATCGATTGTTAAGCATGATTACGTAATGGCAATTGTAGCAGAAAGAAAAGATTGTTAGAGATAGAATGAAAGACACCTTTTCTTGAGGGTGATCAGTGATTGACATCAAAGAGAGTCCGTATGCGTGGGATACTTCAGTTTCTCTTTTGTCCCTGCTTTAGGGGTTGCTCTACCGGAAACGTTTGAGCAGGCATAAAAAGTTTGAATCCACGAGTGTTTGAAAGTGTTAAAAAGCAAGGATCACTCGCTCAGCTTCCCAGCTTGACTTTAATTGAGTTTGAATAGAGCAATTTAGAGCCTGCTGTTCCAAGTTTTTCTTTTCCTCTTTTTTTTTTTTTTGCAAAGTTTCGTCTTGCGAAAGTTCCCAGCTACCCTTCGTCGTCCAATGCGGTTAAACAATTGGGCACCACAGTGTGGCCTTAATGATATGTTGCCAACCCCTTCTTATTTCGATCATAACAAAAGATTTAAGTCATAATTTGAATATGTCACACACTGTGGCCTACAGAAGCACACAGTTCCCAGCTAAGGATTGGCCGCCTCTAAACGTTATTGTTAGGCATTTGATTTGCCAACACGTAATTACACAGTCTGAAGGTGTCGAGTTCGTTGTAAACGACAATTTAATCACATGTTTTGGCACCATTTCCATTGTATGCACTCCTGCTAATGGGGCGTCGGCAGCTGTGTATTGTACATGACGAATTTTTCCAGGGTGCTAACAACGCCCACTTCCTTTTTGAGGCGATTTTTGGCATCGTCATAAAAAAAGGTTGAAATCTTGCAACTTGTTAATTTCCCAGTCATAAAATCATCCTCAAGACTCTAAGGACATTTGGTGAAAGTTGGCGAAAAATTTGTTTAATTATGCCTCAAAATACACAAACATTGTAAAACAATAAACCTGCTAAGGGTATTCGGGGAAAATTGGTTTATGGTCGGGCGAAGGGGCGTTCCAAATGACTTTTAAATGCTGCAGTCGCGGGCCAGTGATTGCTTTTTTTTTTGGTCCTTTGGGAAAGGACTGTAAGAAAAATGTGAAAAGTATTCAAATCAATGGCGTATTTAAATAAGAATTATGGACTGTTTTTTTTTCTTCATCTCTCTCTCTCCTCCCAGGTGAACCTTTTTTTCTTTGACAAAAATGATTTTATTTTCTTGCAGTTTGCGGCGTTCTTTTGAGTTTATTTAAAGTAAATTATTTATGCAAATAATATAAAGAAAAGAAAGCCAAAAGTTTGCAATTTATTTGAACATTTACCAAAGCGGAGGGTGAAAGCATATACAAGGGTTGTTCAGGGGGGAGGAGAGGCTTGGCTTGACCTTTGTTAACTTTGTTTGCACTTGTGCTTTGGCTTTTGATTTAAAGCTGTCAATACACATGAGAGCCAGTGGATGTGACAGTGATGGAACAAAATAGAAAAGTCACTTGGAACACTGTGAACGGGAATTGAAATATCGTGTGTCTCACGAAAATGGAAACATTTACAAAATATAAAGAAATAAGAAAGTTCGATATAAAAAATATATCAGCAGTGGCTCGTGAGCCCAAAACCGATAAGAGATCAGCTGTTCGCTTTGCATGACTCTCGCGATAAAGAAGAAACCCGACTTTCCGCTTACTGATATATGTTTTTTATTCGGGTTTCAATTCATCCTTCTGCAAGTTACGTACATTTGCACAAACCTAATATTACCTTTGTACCATAAGATACTGAAAGTATTACTCAAATTAATAGGAAGAAAAACTTAGCGGAAAAATAAGGAAGTCAAATTTAGGAAATCTAAATGTTTCGTCCAGATTGATAAAATATTGGGGGAGCAAATAGCTTAGAAACCCCAAACAGAGAAACAGAAGGAAAGACGGACATTTCGAAGTTAAAGCAGCTTTTCATACTGATCAAAAATAGATTTATTATCTGTGGTCGGATACGCTTAATTTTATGCCTTACAAATAGCTCCTCTAAAAAAAAAACGATTCTTTCTTAAAAAACCCTTCGTTGCGTTCCTAAATTCGGTCCCAATTTGCTCTTCGGTGTTCTTACTTTCAGAGTCAATCCCTCTTAAATGCAAAAATCAGCATTGAAAATATAAAAAATAATTCATTTTTTTATATCATTAAAAAAATTATATATATTTAATTAGGATAATTCGTTCTAAACCCAAACACCAAAACCTTCTTGCTGCCTATCCAATAACATGGCTCTGAGAATGCGCCCTGAGAATATTCTCAAAGCGTTCTGAGAGCCCCTACTCAGATGCCGAAAATGCACTCTGAGAATGAGCATGGGCCAGCCAACTTATTTTTCAAAAACAGCTGATAAATTCTCGCAGGGGTTCTGAGAATTATGATAACTGTTTGACAATTGTTAGAGTTACCTGAGAGAATTAAGCACACAACTAAAAAAAATGGATTCAAATAAGACCAAAAGGCAAAACAGAAATAATTTAGAGAAGTTTGAGGAGATTTGACCAATAATTTGACTCCGTCAGCGCTGCACAAAATGCACGCAAGAACCATGACAATGCCCATGACACATAGAGCCGCCTTCCATTTTCAATTTTATGCAAATTTATTTTATTTATTCCGCTATTTTTGTAAACAAACTACAGCTGACTTAAACAGAGCGACCATTTCGGATTTAGTGACTGTTGGTTGAATTTGAATGAGTATTTAGCTCTATTGGACTTAAAGCGGCTCTGACCTACTTCATCGAACGCTGGTCAGCAACTGAAAAATGGTTTGCTCTCTTGGCGAAGGGATCGACATTGCCGAATGTGTTCGTCTAAGCTCTTACTTTTAGTTCAAATCGAACAGAAAGAAAACCGAGAGTGAACTTTTTCAACAAAATTGCAAAATTTCTATCCCTAGAAGTGCTTCACATATCAAAACTGGTCTTTAATTCTATAATTTCGGGAATAAATCAAAATCACGCTAGAATCAAGAAAATCGTATGTAAATCGAGAATTTTCAGGATCAATGACTTCAAAAATGCTTCTTTCAAGTACAAAACTTCTTTGAAAACAAGTTCTCAGTGTACCATAAGGAAGTTCATATTGAGGAAAAGGAAATTGGTGAATCAAAAATTGTGAATTAACTAGGAATGTCAGTAATAATAATAATATATATCGAATATGAACGAAAAAAAAACTGTATTATCGCGGCGATATTTCGAATATCGAATAGTTTTTCGGAGATGGCTTCTGGCGTTATTGTGGTATGATGTTTAATTCGTATGCTAAATATGGGCATTTCAATATGTATGGGCAAGAATTAAATTTTTAAAAAGATTTTTTTTTAAATTTATTTATTAATTAAATAGCTCTAAATTCAGAAAAAAATACGGTAATCGACCCAGAAGAAACTGAAAGAGGTTTTGATTCGGATTACAAAATTGCAAAACTTTGCGAATTTTGCAACTCTTTTTTAAATGAACCTTTTCAGTAGTTTTTGAAATAATATTAGCTTATTTTAAAATTTAGAAAATTTGAAAATTCTTTCGCGTTCTTTTTTTTTAAACTATTTTTACTGGCTTTACGTTACATCAATTTTCTTTGGCAAATTTTTAGTGAAGATTATTTTTTTTAATTATACAACGCAACAACAAAATCAATTTTGATTGTAGCAAAAGTTTTGAGAAATGAGTGGAATTGCTCAATGACTCTGTGACGAAATTTTCAAAAAGATATCTCTAACTTTTGATACCGATAGTATTTATGGATAAAAATCTTTAAGAATCTGGTCGATTACCTCTGTATTGGTGGACCTTTCCATAAAAATCAAAAAGTTTTCCTTACTAAGACCTGTTTTATGCCCGATCGGTTTCATGACAGCTATAGGATATGCTAATGAAAATATTTTTGAAAAGTATTTTGGATTATATCGGATTGGTGGTAATTTAATTTACTAAAATATTTCAGGGATTTAGAATCGTGTTCTGTTTCATTTTAATTCTTTTTCATTTTTATCTCCATCTCCACTTTATATATTTTTTAATAAGAGTTTATAAAGAGTCACAGTGACTTCACATCACGGTGACTCCCCGTTTATTCTAATTCCATCCCCAATGTCAGTGCTTAGTTTGTTCTGCCTTTTTTTTTGTGTCCACATAGAAAATGCAAATTTACCTAGTCCCCCCATGTATGGGTGTTTGTTGTTGTTGAGCTCTTGTTGTAAATTTGGCAAACTTTTAGCAGATTTTATTTTATAAAAGGTATTTGTATGGGCTGCCTGTCATTTGCACTAAACACTTGTGGACCAATTTTGTAAATCAGCCATCGATTATGTGTCATTTGGGAAGTTGTAGTGAGATGACAAAGTTATTGAAGTAGTGTTGCCATATTTTACATAAATTTTATAATCCCCAAAGCACCTTTAACTTATTGATCTTGCCCTGTCCCTCTCTGTTTGCCTCTCCTCGCTTTGATTGAAAACCACTTGATGTTTGTTTGCCACTGAAAGGCGGTAGGGAAAATTCTAACAAAAAACCGCAAAGTTTTAATTGAATTTCCTGAACAAAATAAATGTTTTGCCACTTGAGTCTCGCGGGAGACGCTAAACAAACACAACAGCAACAACAACAACAACAACAACAACAACAGCACAACTGACTGACAGATTGAATGGTAAATGGTGAATGGTGAATGGGTCGTCGATGCTTGGTCTAGATATGCATACATACTTGTGTACTTAAAACGAAAATTCAATTCGCCAAATCAAATCACTTGAGCGAATGAAAAAGAACGCAGAAAAATCGCACAAATAAATGTGGCAAAGAAAACACAAACACAAACAAGCAAATAAGTAAATGGGTGGGTAGACTAGGTGTCAAAAGCTTAAAGAATCCTTTGATCTTTGCACCAACATTCAACACGCGCAATAAAACTCTTTGACAACGACAACGACCGAAACCATTTGCCAAATGAGTGAAATTAATTACACGAAGCCACAGGAAATACCAAAAAGGAAAGGAAAATGGAAAATCAACGATTACATTACGAAACAGAGGATGCTCTAGCATTTCATTTGAATGGGTATACATTGAATTTGTTATGTAACCCTTTAAAGTAGGCTATGCTTTTTTGTATTTATGATTTAAAAATGTGGCTTAAAGAATAGCTTCAGAATTGACTTCTTTTTATAAAAGCAGCTTAAAAATAAACAAATCTTTATTTTAATTTTTTAACTAATGAATTTTAGAAATTTTCATTTATATGTGGGACGCTTGATTACTATTAGAGAGGTCACTGTTACTGAATTTTGAAAAAGTCAACGTAAGATTCGGTCTAATTTGACTTGAAATCGTGAGAGGAAAGGAAGGCGTAAAAGAAGGAAAATGTCTAATACCTGCTGAAGACAGATTTAGACAGTATTGATTTTTAATCCCTCAAATCAAGGCAGTATGACCGTAAAGAACATATCTCTTTAGACTTTATTTCGATTGATTTTCTTTAAATCAAAACATTTTTTGTTCAGTTTAAAATTAAAAAAACAATTTGGAAATATATTCTTAAAATATGTTTTATAGCTATATTTTGGGTCCCCAAAACTAATATTCGCTCTTTTTAGAACATTATTTTGCAATGCAATGGTGGCTTTAAGAACGACATAAAAAATCTGGTTCAGTTTTGACCACTGTATTATGTAGCTGTCATATAACCAACCTGGCCGAACAACATAAATATTGTTTAATTTCACAACTTTGAAAGCGGGTTTTTCAAAACGGGGCAAGTTGTAGCAAGAAGTGTTAACTACTCATTAATCTGTTAACTTTTTCCAATTTGACAGCAAAAATTATAATTGGGACGTGAACTATATCGTTTGAAAACTACATTATCGTTTATAAAGAGATTATAACGGGATCTTCTCGTTCAGAGGAAAGATAACGCTTAATTTTTTTGGACCACCCGACAATATGTTTCCGTGAATGTCATTTCTTAAGGGAATCCAACTCATTCGCACCGTTTTCGAAAATCTATGGTATATTCTTGAACTTAAGGACGGCACCCTCACATTTGTCTTTATAAAATAAGTACACTTATAATATGATCTGAGCAACAAAGAAATATTGAATTTATGGAAGGTACCTGATTTCTGTCTAATAATAAGAATAATTCTATCGATAATCGAAGTTATTTAAATGCTTTCTAAGAAATATTTTTTAAGTTTTTTCTTAGTTCTGGTATTTAAAGTTCTGGAATTCAGAAAAGGGATCGGGCTTTAAACCACTGAACCGTATCAAAACCGCGGATCGAATTACTTCAAAAACCATATTATGAACCTTAAAATCTCTGAGAACCACAGAATTGAACCAATCCTTATTTCAAAGCGGTTGATCCATGATCCCTGATATAAAGCCCATTGCCAACTTTAAAGACGAAAGCAAAAAAAGTGTTTCCTACTAAAACCAACTCACTAACCGGGCTGTCCTGTAGTAATACGATTTGAAGCCAGATTTTGTTTTCTTGTGGATTTTGAGATGCTAAACTTGGAAATTAAGTGTACATTTTTAAGAGGGTCTTCTACCTTTGATGAGTGTTTTATGAGTGTTTTTAAAAAAAATTCTGAAAAGAAAACCTAAAACGATTTTTATACCCTTGCAGAGGGTATATTAAAATTGTCACGATGTTTTGTAACGCATAGAAGGAAGCATCTCCGACCCCACAAACTATATATATTCTTGATCAGCATGACGAGCTGAGTCTATATAGCCATGTCCGTTTTAAATACACATAGGCTGCACATTTGTCGGAATCGGCCGGATCGGATGACTATATCATATAGCTGCCATAGGAACGATCGGTCCATAAACTAGTTCTAGTGAGAAAAACTTTTTTGTTTTCTATTGAATCGTCACCAAACATGGTATATATTAGTTGTATACCCCTTTACACAATTCTGGAAAAATTGATCAAAATCGGATGACTATAGCATATAGCTGCCATATAAACGGTCAGTAAAAAAACTAGTTCTAGTGAGAAAACTTTTTGTTTTGTGAAGCGTCACAAACTTGGTATATATTAGTTTAATACCCCTTCACACGATTCTGGAAAAATTTATTAAAATCGGATGACTATAGCATATAGCTGCCATATAAACGGACTGTCAAAAAACTAGTTCTAGTGAGAAAAACTTGTTTGTTTTCCATCAAAGAGTCACCAATCTTGGTATATATTAGTTTTATACCCCTTCACACAATTCTGGAAAAATTTATCAAAATCGGATGACTATAGCATATAGCTGCCATATAAACGGTCGGTCAAAAAACTAGTTGTAGGTAAAAACTTTTTGTTATCAATGGTAGTGACTTTCAAACTGCAGGGTATTTAAAAACATCGTAGCCGATGTTACCCTATTCTATTTTCAACTTGGTTTCTTGTTTTTGTGTTATTTATTAATTAAATAAAAAGTAAAACAAAAATGTTGGATTTCGAGGGATGTTCAAAAGTTATCGGCCCCTTGCCAATTATGGTCTCAAAAAAGGTGAAGAGGTGGTGGCCATGGGTTCCGGGACTCAGGTCATCGGAACTAAAAACGGTAAATGAGGTTATGATTCAGAATTGATGTAATTCTGGCCCGTACCTCAATCATATTTTTCAATATTTTTTTAAAATTGGCGTTCTTTAAAAAAATTTTTCGATTTTCCAAGTTTTTTTTGTTAGTTTAGATATAGTAAAAATGTTTTTCATCTTGAATTGAGGTACATGCCAGAATTACATTAATTCTGCGTTGATTGCAACATGACTGACCAAAATCGGTTCAGTAGAACTGGCGCAATCATGGCTACCAGGTCAAAAAACGTGGTTTCGAGAAAAACGCTTTTAAAGTTTTGAGCAACGTATAAAATACTCCTCACAGCAAAAACATTACTCCACTTAAATGGCTATATTTGCTAAACTATTTTAAATTTTTTCAATAGTTTGAAGGGAATGAAGGAATGTCCAATATATAATAATAATGCAAAACAAAAAAATCCAAAAATTTTTTTCAAAGGTAGAATACCCCCTTAAATGGATATATTATTAAGATATGCTTTTAATAGCCCCTCATATGTTTTACACATAATTAGTAAAATAATTCGTAAATTTGTGATTATAAATATTATTTTCCCAAAGCAAGGTACAATCTTAAAGATAATGAAATTTCGAAAAATAATCTGATCTATCTGCATTCTGAAGATTTGACAATGCTGCGAAAGCAGTATTAGCCTTACAACGAAGCATAACAAGTTTTTAGAAAATCTATCGAAACTTACACGATATAGTGGGAACTACATAGGGTATTGTTCTTTATTTTTTTAGATAAATTTCCAAATTATTATCGTCTGAGGGGTGCCTCATGGGGTTTTCGACTTAAGTTTATAAAGTTCTTAAAAAAAAAAGAAAAGTTTTTTTTTAATTTTCGCATAACACATAATATGAATACCAAAAATATCAAGAAAAATTAACTGAAACTTCATAAAAATGCATTAATGTTCCAAAAATCTTGAGGACTAGAAAAAATATCAAAAACACGCTCCACCTAAAAAAACGAAAAATGTATATCTAAGAGTTTCACAATATTGTTTAAATTCCATAAATAACCAAAATTTCAAATCATAATCAAGATTGATCTGTGTATTGGCGTTCATACGAATAGACAATCGGAACGACATGGACTGGGAAATCAACTTTATGATTTTAACTTTTACGATTAAAAAGTAATAAAAATATTAAGGATTATCGAAATAACTTTCTGTTTCGCTTTTAAAGAAAAGCTAATAAAAATATTTAGACAATTACAAAAAAATAAAAAAAATAAATGATTTTAATATCAATCATAAATAAATTATTTAATTTTTTATTTTATTAAAAATTCAAATAATAATCGAATTTTTTGGATAAACCACACTGTTCATTAACACAAGCTCCCGCAAAACACCCTAGCATAATGATGACACCCTTCTGGTAAATGTTGCTAAGTGAATGTCAAAGTAGATTGCAGGCTGTCAACACATTTTAGACTTAATTCACATCATCACACCAGGGCCCACCCCTTGCAAGCTGCGTTTGACAGGCATCGGGCGCATCAGGTGACTGGACCTCATTTGCCTGGGGTTTTTAACACACGCCCACAATTCATGGCATGGCCCGAGGCAACCGCAAGATTTTGACACATTTTGGCAGCTAATTCCTCTCACATTACACACACACACAAGGGCCGAAGTGTAGAAGATTGGCAGAGTGCCTGGTGGCTGTACCTACTGTGCTTGTGGTCGTAAACACACACCGTGGGATTCGGCACGCCGGACTAGCAGCATCATCAGCAACCACAAACTCCACTTTTCCTACTCTTTCAGGAGTTGCATCGAGTGGGCACTTTGACGGCGACGATTTCCGAGTCGAGCGACAACAAAAATTAGAGGCAGCCAAAGCACTTGAGGTCCAACCCCTAAATGAAGAGGGGAACCTAACAACAAGAAAAATCGGTATGCAAAAAAATCAAATTATAAAGAAATTTCTCAACTCGACTCTTAAGTGGCTCGTTTCGATTACAGGACCAAAAACTTAAGATGCCTTTTGCTAGCAACCCTTTTTCGATTTCTGACTGCGATTGAGCTGAAGAAATTAACGTCGTTTAGCCAAGTGGCTAAACGAACAATGGACGTTCTGCAGAATTCCCGTGAACTTTTCTTAGTTAATCTGTTATGACATCTAGGACCTGACTCCTAATGAGCTCTAATCGAGCATACAATATGAGTATCATTCAGTGGCCTACGCTCTGACAGCTCCTCAATTGGATTTGCATTTCGATTTATTTTCCCACAATCCGACTTGTCCGGGCATTACATGTGGGCTTACACATGTTCAAGAACAAAAACCAGTGGCCAGACCGGAAGTAGTACAGCAAATAGCAGCAACAGCAGCATTTATTTATTTATCTTTACAAATGTAGACAACACAAAATTGTATTTTAAAACAATTTCGCAGACACAATTCGCCAGTTCCGTTGAATTGCACACAATAATAGAGAAAACAATGGCCAGGACAATTGTATAACATCCTGGCTGGCTTGGTCAAATCAGGTGAATGCAAACGGAAGTCGACAACACATGTGGGCGATCCTTTAAGATTGGAATAATGGACCAAGTGATAAACGGGGGATGAGCCAAAAGAAAACAATTACTTTGATAGTTTCTACTCTTTTTGGTCATTTCTGGAATGTTTACTTCACGCCCTGGTTTTCACTTAACTAGATTAGGATAAATAAGGGTCATTTAGAGAAAATGGGAAAATTATTAGAAATTATTGAGGAAGAAGCTGGTAAACTTGTGCATAATTATGCCGAAACTTTTCAGGTACGAGTAATCAGAGGAGGGAGAGCAGCAATTGTTGATGTAGATAAAGGATCAAAAATGGGAGACTTGTCTGGTGCATAATTTATAGCCGCACCCATCTTTTTCAGGGTACGAGTACTCAGAGAGGGGAGAGCAACAATTGGTAAATGTAGATAAAAAGAGAAGCAAAAAGGGAGACTTGTAAACTGTGGTGCATATTTATAGCCGCATCCAACTTTTTCAGGGTACGAGTACTCAGAGAGGGGAGAGCAACAATTGGTAAATGTAGATAAAAAGAGAAGCAAAAATGGGAGACTTGTAAACTCTGGTGCATATTTATAGCCGCACTCAACTTTTCGAGGTACGAGTACTCAAAGAGGGGAGAGCAACAATTGGTTAATGTAGATAAAAAGAGAGCAAAAGGAGACTGTAAACTATATTTATAGACGGCACGTACACTTGAGACTGGTAAGAAGAAACAATTTAAATACTCGTACACTTTTTCAGAGGGGAGAGCAACAATTGGTTAATGTAGATAAAAAGAGAAGCAAAAATAAGAATAAACGAATATATAAATATAACATTAAGTTTGGATTGTAGTGTTGTTGTTTTTTTTTTGCTTATCGTATTTTTGCTTCTCTTTTTATCTGCATTCACTAATTGTTGCTCTCCCTTCTCTGAGTACTGAAAAAATTGGGTGCGGCTATAAATATGCACCAGAGTTTACAGTTCAGCTATCTCCCAGTTTTCCGAAAGAAGTTTCTAGGATTTGTAAACTCTTACTTCTGTTAAAAAAGATCTTGATTGAAATCAGAAATCGCTTTTATTCTTTGAACTCTGCATTTATAATTCTTTTA
Source organism: Lordiphosa mommai (assembly GCA_018904225.1). Taxonomy (NCBI): domain Eukaryota; kingdom Metazoa; phylum Arthropoda; class Insecta; order Diptera; family Drosophilidae; genus Lordiphosa; species Lordiphosa mommai. The sequence continues at coordinate 157,467 of JAEIFT010000369.1, read as the reverse complement.
TATTACCGCACCCTAAACTAAAAAAAAAGAAAGAAATTTCTTTAGTAAGTACCAATCTAGAAAATCGTGTGCATGCCAAATGCTCTTAACTAGAATGACATGTGAAAAGCGGCAAAATCTGTAAAGTAATCAAATGGACACGTACATAAAAACATATCATACATTCGTACGTACGTAACTAAAAAGGAAAATGTGTGCATGTGTGGAAGGAGAGTTTTTGGTTAAATGGAAAATGGAAATGCAAAAATGAACAAAAGATTCAGCTAAATACGTGAGAAAATTGCTAAAAGTTTTTGGTCGGTGTGGGATAAGAGATGCCAGGTGCCAGTTGCCTGCGAACGTATTTCATTATTCATTTTTCGTATTGAGAATTCAATTAAACAATTCAATCAAAAATATGTAACCTCATTTCAGATAAAAGCGCTGACAACAGACTTTTGCCTTTCATTTTTTGTCATTATCATTATCTATTATATTATTTACATTGTTCCTGTATTTAATTAAAAATATAAAAAAAATTGCACAAACCACAGCCACAAATGACAATGACAACAATCGAACAATAGACCGGCCAATTGAACGAACGGGTTACAAGAGAAGGGAAACTTCTTTGGACAAATTCTTCTACTCACACACCTGCCCTTGTTTTAGTTAGAATTTTGTATAAAATATTCCGTGCGATAAGAAAACAAACTAAAATCATATCAAAAACGGAAACTATTCTTTGTCTGCAAATGAAAAAGCAAAAGTCTCCCTTTTATGCTTGCGTGTGTGTGTGTCCTCGCTTTAAGTGAAACGTAGCAGGAATAGAAAGGAAAATGCTGGCTGAACAAAACTTTTTCCATTACACAACGCATCAACAGTTTTTCTTTTTCCTTTTTCCTATTTTTTTTTTTTTTTTGGTGGGCAGACACAAAGGAAACGTTGAAAGCACTGAAAGCTTTTTATGCCCTGGCATTGGTGGGGTATACGTGATTTTGAAGTGCTATATAAACTATAGTTCTTTTGGTTAAATTAGTTAGAATAATTTGTCTAAATAGCCTTTATCTTAGACTTATCAGCACTTAAAACTAAACTAAAGGTTTAATAGTCTAATAGTTTTAAAAAATTTCCTATTTAGGTCTATTAAACGAAAATTTTTCTCCAAATTTTTTTTTGCAAATTTGCCTGAGAGACCGGAGTTTAAGCAATCCCAAATTGTTTGCCAATTCTTTGATTTATGGGCAATTTCTGATCTTCTACATAGCACTATCTGTCACATAAACTAACTAAGAAACAAAGAAAAATTTATGTTTATGTGTCAGATACACATAACATGCAAACTTGCTAAACTTCCCTGGAAAGCGTAACTTTATTGAAAATTTAATTGTTTAACGAAGCCCTTTGGATTGGTTATGTTATTCTTATTTTTGGGGGAAAAGTACAACGTTTACATGGATAAACAGGCTACGATTAAGGAATATGAAATATCATTAGAAATTATCAAATTCGTCATCGAAAATTAAAACTTTAGTGGCTTTAAATTAAAAATTCTTTTTTAATGAGACCGTAAGTTCTTTTGCTCGACTTTGTTATTCTCGTAACTAAGGGTGAGTGGTATATGTTAAACTTAATGCATTTATCAGCGCATTTACAGTATGTTAAGTTTACAGAGCTGTCAAAAAAGGCGAAACGAAACGCTAAAGCAAAAGTGCGCAAAACTTAATGAAAGAGGTTAATCTAAAAATTCTATCTAAATTAAGGGAATGATTTTTTCTCAATAAGTTTTGGCAAAATATAAAGTAAATATATTTATCCGGGGATATGATAAAGTCGGAATAGAAATCTAAGCAAAAGAATGAGTGCAGTTTTTTTTCGGTACAGTCTTTATAAGCCAGTCGTCATGAAAATTGGTCAGATTACGGGTATATTAGTATTGGTGGTCCAGGTGTCGGATAACGTTAAATTTTTGTATATTTGAACAAAGTGAATCTTATTGTATTACTCAATGAACTAGATAACAAATGGTACCGGTAATTATAATCGTCACCTGGTTGGCTATCACTATTAACCAGATTTTGAATAAATTTTAGACTAGTTTTTCACGAAGCATGTTGACATAATATTTCAATGTGAATAGATTGTCAATTGACAAATACAATGTATATGCCCAAAATAAGATCAAGATTTTGCCCCTCGAAATATGCAAACCTTATTGTCATTAACAATTATCGATTTGATCGTGATAATTTATAGTAAGTTTTGGCATACATAATCCACATTGTACATTTACTTAGTTTGTCGGGCCAGTTATCATGATATTTCATTTGTGCATAAACGTAGTAATATACTCAGGTCATACACAAAAAAAAGTATCACGATAAAGGCCCTTAAAAGTATGCTATATTTGTGAATGTTAATACTTAATCAAAATATTTCTTTTATATCACCTAGGAGTAGCCCTATCAGAGAACATAAACTTTAGACCTCAACTCCAGGAGAAACTGCAGTACTCGAAGAAGGCAATCAATGGCACAAGGAACAACTTTTTTGGGAAACAGCTCATCCTGCCAAGCACTATTGCAGCTGCGGTTAGGTGAGTGATATGCTTCGCGTTGCAATTATGGGAGTGCAACCAGTAAGAAGAAGTTCTGAAATTTTAACGGCTGTATGTTAAACGTATCTTCAAACTCCCCAATACGACTTCCAACTACGCTATCTATCTAGAAATAGGCCTGCCATCGCTCCACATATACTGCCTTCAAACTCACTTCAAATATTTCCGAAAGATTTTTGATTTGAAAAACCAGTGAAAAAAATCCCAAATTAGTAGCTGAAATGGTGTTAGCAATGGCAAGCCACAGCTTCTTTCTATAATGTTAATTTAAGTCTGGATTGTCCTGAGTCTTGATACTGTTGCTGGAAAAAATCGAGATGTGAGAAAGAGTGAACTTTGAATACCTGGCGAGTGAGTCCTGAAACATCTATTAAAAACTAAACTTGAAACCCTGAATTATTTTAATGATCGCTTCGACATAAAAATAATTTCTACCATATGTGAGATGCTTAATCTTCACTATAGGCCACACGATACCTCTTTGAATCAAAACTGATTGCACACTCTGCAACCAACGATTCACTGAGAATGTTTCCAAATTCTGTGAATATTACTTAGATCTTTTGAAATTCACAATTGAGGCTTATCGTGATTCTTATAAGAAATAATCTTGATTGCGCAATACCAAGTCTATCATTTATGCTCCAAGAAAGTATGGACAAGATCTTTAAGATGCTAAAACACATTGCCACATGCATCATGTAAAAACGCTTTGAAGTTTAAAATCCGTTTTTTTCGTGATATTTTGAAAAATTCCTCAAATTGTAGCAAGAAGAGTATGATATGTTCTTCAAGCTTTGAAAACTTTGGTGACATTATTATTTTTCAACATTTTTTTTGTGGGCATAAATTGTATAATGAAAAGCAACTAGGCGAGCACACATACATTAAACACACCCACTCCAAACGTACATACATACTAACTTACATCTACTTCACACACACAAACACACACACCGCTGGCCAGGCATATAGGTACACTTTACATAAACAAGGACCAGGCTATTGTGTGTGTGTGTTTTTTTTTTTCCTCACTTTTCTTTGGCCAAATAAGTAAATAATTGCAGTAATATCCTTTTCGAGCGCTACAAAAAAGCAAAAGAAAGGTAGAGAAAGGAAGAAAGAAAGCGTGTTTCCATGTCCTTTTCAGCAAAACTAAAATGTGCTTTTCACGCACACACACACACATGCCAGGGAATTGTATATAGACACCCACAATGGAGGAAAAATTCACACCAAAGCGCCATTGTGATTGGCCAAAGAACACAACACACCGACATCACACCGACACAGACTTGCTCTCTCTCGCTGGCGGCTCTCTCTCTCATATTCTTAGGGCGGAAGTGCAGCAACGCTGCTGCTGCCCAAAACAATAACGGAAATTGTATGCAGCCGAAAAAAAATCAATGCTCGGGCGCCAAATGAGGTCGTTATACAAAAAAATGGGAGCAGACACGAAGCGGAGCCGAACTCTATTCAGGTCTTTTTCTCTATTGAACACACCCCTCAATGGCCATAACAAGCGATATAAAGGAGCCAATGGAACAAAGGCTTACAAAGGCCAAGCCGGAGAGAGCGAGAGAGAGTGAGAGCGCAAAAAAGCAGGTAGCAGCAGCAGCCGTAGAAGCCATCTCGTTCCGCCACACACACTTACCTGTGGGCAGAGGGTAGCGCTGCTGCTGCCGTCGGGCCAAGAGAGAGAGAAAATACGGTAAAACTGGATTTGACTGCAGTCGTGTCAGTCTCAATTATTGCGCAGACAAATCAGTCAGTGAATAGCTGTTGAGCCGAACAGAACACACACAGAGAGAAAAGCAAAAAAAAAAATCAAACAGCAGAAAAAAGAAAAACGTTACAATAGTGTTTTCACCGTGTTAAAGAAGTGATACATTGAACAAGAGAGAACGTTTCTAAACAATATCGTGTGAATTTTTATAAACATTCATTCCATAATGGCCACTTTGTCCACACATCCCAACTATGGTTTCCATTTGGGCGCCGGTCAGGGTCTGGAGTTGCCCTCACCGAGTGATTATGCCCCACAGAGTTTGGGCCAGGCCCAGCTGAGTCCCGGCATGGATATGGATATCAAGCGGGTACTGCACTATTCCCAGAGTCTGGCGGCCATGGGTGGTTCACCCAATGGTGGCAGCAGTTCAGCCAACCTGGGCGGTGCTCCCGGCATGGCACACCACATGACCACAGCCCATCATCATCATCATCATCATATGCATCAACAGACGCTCTCGCCGAACAGTTCCATAGGCTCAGCCGGTAGTCTGGGCAGTCAGAGTTCTTTGGGCAGTTCGGGTACACAAAATACGGCTTCTGCCTCCAGCATGCACAGTTTGGCCACCTCACCGGGTCAGGAGGGACATATCAAGCGACCCATGAATGCTTTTATGGTCTGGTCACGTCTGCAGCGTCGTCAAATTGCCAAGGATAATCCGAAAATGCACAATTCAGAGATCTCCAAGCGTTTGGGTGCCGAATGGAAGTTGCTGGCCGAGGCGGAGAAACGTCCGTTCATTGATGAGGCCAAGCGTTTGCGTGCCCTGCACATGAAGGAGCATCCGGACTATAAATATCGACCACGTCGCAAGCCCAAGAATCCTCTATCCGCCGGACCGCAGGGTGGTCTACAACTTCAGGGCAATATGGCGCAACAGAAGCTGGGTGGTGCAGGCGGTGCGGGTGGTGGTGCCGGTGGCTATAATCCCTTCCATCAGTTGCCTCCCTATTTCGCACCCTCACATCATTTGGATCAACCCTATCCGGTGCCCTATTTCGGTGGCTTTGACCCCTTGGCTCTGTCCAAGCTGCATCAGTCACAGGCCGCTGCTGCGGCGGCCGCCAATAGCCAAAGTCAAAGTCAGGCCGCCGCCGCCGCCGGCCAATTGCCACCCACCTCGCTAAGCAGTTTCTATTCCGGCATCTATTCAGGCATTTCGGCTCCCTCCCTGTATGCCGCCCACTCTGCCAATGCAGCCGCCGCCGGTTTGTACACCTCTTCATCTGCATCCTCGCCCGGCTCCTCACCCGGCACCATTACACCCAATGGCATGGATGGGTCGTTGGATCAGGCACTGAGGCGACCCGTGCCCGTGCTCTACTAAAAATAAATAGAGTTAAAGCGGTTGCTCGTTCAGTCCAGAGTAGAGTACAATTGTTGACGCATTCCCAAAGTGATCCACTGGTTTTAAATCTTCAAAAGCTCTAAGTAAGCTCTCCTCCTACTCCTCCTCCTTCTTTAAGCTATCCAAAAAAGAAAAATATATATATAAATTGTAACAAAATGCATTCCTAGCCAATAATGATCTACCTTTATGTATGTTTAATCTGCATAATTTATAACAAAAAAAAAAACAAAAAACAAAACAAAAATGATTCCTCCTCCTAATTGTAAATTAATTTTATTTAGTTTTAAGAGTGCGCGTGCTCCTTGTTGCTTATTTGAAAACACTCACAAATTGTAAATACCAATACCAACCCAATTCGTTATAGAGTTAACCCCCCTCTCCTCCCCCACACACACACAACACTGAAATACACATTAAACATTTAAATGTATTATTGTATTATTAATTGTATTCAATTTTTAAGGCAACAAATTGAGAAATACAAAAACAAACAAAAAAACCAACAAAAAATTAATTGAAAAATGAATAATAAAACACACAAAAATATTATAATGCAAAAAAAGAGACCCTAAAATTGGAAAGCTATTTCATTTTCTTGGGGTGATTAGACAAGGGTGAAATGAAAATACGGGAAAGTTGTGAAATTAACTGGCGATAGAAAATCAAGTTAAACAAAGTTCATGCTACAGAAAAGTGTTAAAAAAGTGATAGTCAGCTTGGCGATTTCAAAAATATGAATTTTTTTATATTATTTGGGTACTAGATAATATCTTTCTGATCCGAAATGGGATTGAGCCGGCTAGCAACAATTTTATAAATAACTAAGAACAGATCGCTATACACTAGAAGAAAACATAGTGTGTTTCATACTTGAACCAAGAAATTTCAATTTAGAAAGTTTGGTAGGAATGAAAATACTCAATCTAAGAGGAAATTTATTGTTCCAATTTTGAGATTATCAGGCCTGTTCCGGTTTTCACATTCGGCAAAATTTGTCGAATTCGAATGTGATACATGGGTTGTTCTCTAAAATTGATTGAGTGAATTACCTTGATGCATTCGAAGTCGAGTAATTTAAAAAATAAGGTTTGATACCGATTTCCTTGATCATGTACCACATTCGAATTCACTTTACATTTTTTGATCCAAGAGTTTTGAAAGGCATACTTTCTAACTTTGGATGTTCTCTCCGTTCAGTTACTTCTACTAATTCGTTTGTCTATTAAATCAATTTGAAAACGACTTAAGCTCAATTTCAAGTATTAAATTCTTAACAATTCAAGAACGAATAAATTATTTTCAGACTGTTCGTACTCAAATATTTGGTTCTGCTTTTTTCGGAGAGTACCCAACCACTTTAATATCATTTCATAATGATACCTTAAAGATAGTAATCACATGTTAGATATTTTTGATATGGGTTAAATTTATGTTAAATTAATATTATTAATTTCAATTTGTTCTCTGCAAAGCAAAAATTGAATATCATCTGCAAAAGTTCGGTCAGAACAAGTTCAACACCGATTGAAGAAATTTGCATACTTAGACTTTTGCTACCTCAATTGCATCATTATATGTATATAGCGGTAGAGGTTTCTAGGATTCTAGAGATTTGACATTGATTCCGAAAACTCTCTATTAAATTACGGGTCCAACAGTAGCTAAAACATTCCTCCGTTATTCCATTTAAAACAAGGAATTCCAAAGAAGGTTAAGTCTGGAGGTTAAGCTCAATGTTCGGTTTGCGAACCGGTTTTTAAAAGCATCGATGCTCTGTTCAATCTTTACATCATAACTTATTGGATCTTTGAAAAATACTCGCATACTTTACAAAATAGGGCACCGATCCAATACATTACAATTATTTTAATGGTGCAATTGTTCAAAAAAATATTTAAGTTCTTAAAGATGATGATATGCGATAGTTTTTGAACCGAACGTTTATTCAAAAAGAGGAGGTTTGGTTCGGGAGATAAATTAATCAATAAACCTAAATCGAAATGGTTCTGCGGCCTTGATTCAAAAGTTATACAAATAACACATTTTTTTGACCTTCTCAAAATGAAATTAGCTGCCAAAAGCTGAATAAACTTTAAAATTCCTATTTTAAATTTTTGATACCATTCATCACAACACAACAATTTTGGGGCTTTAGAAGCAATAACAATTTCGTATATTTGTTTTAAGACATTGGTGGGACAGAAATCTTCTACGCAAATTTTGTTGTTGTCTGATCAATGAATTCGATTGAATAAAGTTCTCTCTTTTCCATATTCTTTAAAATATTCGAGTGTTTTACAATCAAAATAGTATACAAAATCGCCTGATAAAGAAAAAACAGCAGCGCAAACCTCATTCTTTTATTGCATTAATAAAAGGTTCTTTTTTTAATTTTAAAAAATTTATAAAATTAAAAAAAATAAAAATAATTTTATAAAAAAAAAAAATTTTATTAATAAACAAATTAAAAAAAAAAAAAAAAAAAAAATAAAAAAAAAAAAAAAAAAATTTTTTTTAATAGAAAAAATTATTAGTTGAGGAAAAAAAAAAAAAAAAAATTAATAAAATATTATAAATAATTAAAAAATTTTTATAATAAAAAAAAACATAAGTAGAATATCCAAATTTAAATAATAAAAATTTTTTTAAATTTTATTTTATTTGATTGGTAATTTAATTTTTTATTTTTTTTTAATTTATTTTTTTTTTTTTTTTTTTTTTTTTTGGGTAATTTTTTTTTTTTTTTTTTTTTTTTTTTTACTATTTTGGGGTGTCCTTGAGGGATTAACAGTTCGATTGAGTTGTCCGAAATTTGGTATTGTTTCTTTTAATCGACGATCAGCACGGGAACTTATTAAACCACTCTCGTATAAATCGCACAGCGTTAATGATTAATAAATTTGTCTTAATTTTTTATTTTGTAGCTTCATCTTGAGTACTGCCTTCTATTTGAAAATGAATATGTATTATTAATACCAAATCAAATTGGGTTTTGTTCTCATAAAAAATAAAAAAAAATCTATTATCCATTTGCATAAATGCATGAAGTTAACGATTGACTCATTATGAATTCATTCAACTGATCTCTGATCTTCGATCATTATGATGATCATCCTAATGCGAATCACTTTTCACCTTTTAATGCTTGTTTCATCTTTAGCTTAAGCTCACTTCTATGTCTATTCCATATTAACCTTGTCATATCTTTGATTTTGCTCATTTTTTCACCCCCTCCCGCTGTGCCGAATGTTTCGGTTTTGATATTTTTTTTTTCTATTTTGAAAACTTTAATTTGATTTGCACACTACACAAGTATATTTGCCGTTTTGTATTAATTTCTATTGATTAATGCGCTGTTTATTTTGCGCCTCGGCCAAACAAAAAGGTCGAGGCGATCATGCCGTCTAGGGTCTATGTGGATGTGGGGCCATTGTCTAAAGGCGCAACGGGGGCCTGGCTATTGAAATTTTAGACTTACACAGAGATCCATCCACTGGCAAAGAAATCAACGCCGATTTTGGTTGATGTTGTTGTTGTTGTTTGTTTCTTGTAATAATAATAAGAATAATTGCGGTCATTAATAAATCCACTTGCATTGTCTTCTCTCAATCGATCGATTGCCGTTTCTACTCGGTTTCTTTTCTATTCCCCTTCGGTGTGTGTGTGTGTGTCAAATGTGTTAAAATATCAAATATTGATTATTGTTGTTATTATGCGCATTGTTATTGCCTTTGTGCCTGCTGTTGTTGTTCTTGTTGCTGCCACAGAGTGTTTCTCCATTCGGGAAAAAAATTTCACAAATATTTACTTAGCATTGACGTGATATTGAATAATTATGTAAAAAAATTTTGAGCTCTGAAATCTTGTCTTAAACTCAAATTGGTGGAAAAATTTATCAATTGAAAGAAAGAAATGGAAAATTAAATGTGGTATAATAATTATAAGAATTAATTAACGCATTTTCACTTTATATTAAAAACAAGATTCTAAAACGTTTAAAAAGGTATTTATTAGGGATGCAAAACGATTATAAAATTCTTTTATATTTTTTTCTATATCTTTTAAAAACATTTAAAAAATATATCCCTTTTACCTTTTAAGAAAAAATTATACAATTTCTCTAAGAATGCAAAAATTTATTTAAAGTGAACTCCAAACAAGTTTTTTTTTCTTCCCACTTTCCAACTCTTTTTATCTGAGCTCTTCCCTGAGCTAATTTACCTAATGATAATGATGATGATCTGCCTCCCTCCCCCCCCTCCACTCATGTTGAATGCCTCAACAAGAATCATCAATTCCGGGCGTTAGTGTTTTGGCACTCGACGAGCGTCCAGCTCATCAATCGTTGTCAAGGAGGGGTTGGGCCTGTTTTTTTGGTGGCCACATTTGGTTTTGTCTGTCATCGCCCAGGTCGAGCTTCATTCTTTTGACAAATGCCTCGCACCTAATCAAATTTTGTTCAACTGAATGCGCGCTGCTCACGGGTTTCCGCCTGCTTATTATGCAAATGTTAAGGTTTTCTGCTCTGACTGCTTCTCGACTCCTCCTGCTGCTGCTGCCTGCAGACATAGAAATCGGATGTCGAGTTGCAAATTTATCATCATTTAATTTCCATTTGCCATTTCGTGCCATGTTAATGACGCTGTTGACAACACTTGAGAGCAGCTCGTCTCGGCGAATCGGCAGTTATCCTTTTGGTTGCACTGCTTCTGCTGCATTTTGTTGCTTTGACGCGCTCTGACAAATTATGTCCCAGTTGGCATCGCTCATACGCCTCATGGGTCGCGCGCTGCTGATGCCGCTGCTCATTTGCCTAAGTGCTGCGTCTGTGTTTGTGGTGGAGGCTTTTAATTAATTGTTAGCAGCGACTTATTGACGGTCTGGTTGGTTGGTTGGTTGGTTCGTTGCCAACGGCAACAGCAAAAATGTCAAACTAGCACTTAAAAAGCCGCCACGCTTTGCTACTTGTCAACCACGCGCCACCCTCGACAATATGCTTCACGTCCAGACTTGTGGGAAGGGGGTGGGAAGACATAACACTAGACAACAACATTTGGAAGAACATTTGGATTTCAAAAACTTTGTCGGAGAAATGTTGTTGAATAATGTGATTGAAAATGAATCCAATTAAGCTTCAGTCTCTCATTAGATTCAATTTTCTGTATAGACCTGACTATCAAGTAGTTCCTTGGCCATCTTTTTAAGAAGAAGAAATTCAACCAAATGATCCGTGTGCGACTTTGTCTTGGATGAATAGCAGTCAAAAAAGGTGTAGAAAAATTTATAAAACTCATAAATCCTCGAACAGAAAATGGCGTAGCCGGTTTTATTCCGTCCTTGTTTCTGCAGGTTCTGTTTAATAAAGAGATAATATCGATTCGAACTCTAAAATATTGGCTTCACAAATAAGTTTGAAGAGATTTACTAAAGATGACATAATTCACATAAAATTTCATTGTTGTAGATTTAGTATTTCCCATTAAGACTTATTTGGACAACCAATAAAGTGGACTTCCACTTATACCACAATATATCAGCTAGCTCTAATGGGGACAATAGCTCTATATGAGCCAATTGGTCTTACTTAAACTGAGGTAGAAAATCATTTACTTAACTTGGTAATTGTTAAACTAATTGTGATCATTTTGGATTTATAAAATTTGTTAAATATTTCCAATATTGTTATGGAAGTTCTGATATAATTTGAACCAGATTCAGACAGGTTTTCATATTACTAACCGCCATATATGGTATATCCAAAGAAATCTAACTTCTTATTACAAGCAAACACTACAAATGACAAATTTAAAGCTAAAAATCTTTTAAGACATGGCACTAAACGACTGTTAATCCGGTTCAACTGGTTCGGAACTAGTTTTGAACCAGTAACTTCATATTTACAAATCACACATGAAATTTTAAGAGCACATCCAAAATGTATGTGACAGCCAGAAGGTAACATCACCGACCGTATAAATAATATTAATTCTTGATCAACAGCCAAGTTGGTAAAGCCTTGTGCGTCCGTCTGTCCGTATCAGCGCACAGATCATAAAGTTGGTAAGAGTTAGAGGTTTGAAGTGAATGGAACATAAACTCCTTATCTTTGGAGGCAGTTCAAGTTAATTTGGATTGTTTCCAAATTCCCTGCCTTCCCCACAATTTTAAAGATAGGTTGTTTGGGTCTTTAATAAAGATAAATTGTCATTATTTGTCCACCATACATCGTTTTCCGATCAGATGAACGATAGTCAAGTTATCATCAAATCAAATAACTATGCTGGGCAGCACCGGCCACAATCGTAATGGGCAGCACTTACACAGTTAGTGCGGAGGCACACTTAAAATTGATCAGTGATATACAAACTTTGGCAGGCACAGAATACATATATATTACAGAGTATATTTCTAACTTGTTTATATATGTATTGGTACCACTTTTGAACCGACTTACAGTCTTGTGTCATAGACTGGAAGCGAGCTTAAAGAAGTTTTTCGATAAGCTCTTGCTTGCCGGAAAGTGATGCAGAGGGGGCCAAGATGAACCTATTACAGGTGTGGCGAACAATAAAAATTGTAAAATCGAAGCTTTTTTCTAAATGTGCAAGAGTGAGAATAGCAAACCTACAATATGTAAGCTATTAAATTAAATGACCGCCTCACCTGTAATTGATACACCTTGAGAGGGGCTAGCTACACCACTACACGTCTTTCCCCACAAACAAAAGCTTTTGCAAAAACTTCATGAAGTTTGCTTCATCGTGTTTATCGAGTGGCTGTATATATCAGGGATGCAAAACGGTTATGAATCGAACTGATAATTTTAGTTCTTAAAGTGAACTGCGTACCTACCTGGTGTTCTTTCGAAAATAACGATCCAAAAACCACAAAAAGGTTCGGTTCCCTTTATTGACATATTTGAACGATTTTTGTAAGATCAAGATCTTTACAAAAAAGATTGGAATATGTATCAGGAAAGTAAAACAAAAGCTGAATTTCAATTTAAGTTTCAGATAGAGTAATAATTAATTTGGGATCTTCAAATGTGATTAATTTTAATATAAAATCCAATCAAAACTCTTAAATGAGTATTTTATATGAGTTCTTTGACAGCCAACTTACAACTAACTCGGGTATATTTAAGCCATATCATATAAGAACTCAGATAAGTGAAAATGCCTCATCAAAGAATTAACTGATATCGTTTTAGCCGTTTCTTCTTCTTTTTAGTTCGTTATTAAGAGAATGTATGGAGATTGGTATGGACTCTGCTTGTTCAGGAAAAAAAAACAAAATTCTCAAACTAACCAAATTGTTTCCTTTCCTGGATATTTTGGTGTGGAAGTTCAGTAGATACACACCGTTTTCATGGTATAATTCTTAGTTTATTTTTGTATATTAATAGAAATATAACCTTATAATCTTCTCTAATTTTTTGAACATCTTTAAGTCAAAAATGTAAAAACATAATTTAATTTTTTAATTTCCTTTCTTCAATCTTTAAAATTTGTGTGGCTTAGTGTAAGCGTTAGCCACCCTGCGCCTTGGTATATTGCAATTGTAAAACAGTTTTTTTTTTGATAAAAAGCCACCACCCACAAATTAGGCTGCAAAAACCGAGACATGGGACAGTTGACAGACGATAAACAGCGTCGCCATGTTGCCCACGGGGTGGCGGTGCAGGTTTTGCTGTTTGCTGTAAATGGTGGTGTCTGCCCAAGGCAACCCGCCAACTGCTTGACCCCTTTGCATATGGTTTTATGGCACCTCTCACCTTCTCTTCCATGTAAAAACAATCTATTGACCTTGTCGCCATAATTTGGCTAGCGAATTGTATCACCGTTATGCTAATCCGGCACACTAATCCGCGGGGATTAGCGTTTCTCCTAAAAAAGTGCAAAAACAAAATAAAGCAAATTTGGGAAAAACGACGAAAATCAACAAATGACAACGACGACAATCGCTGTCTGTGGTTAATCCGGGTCCGAGTCGGTCGGGGCCAGGTAACAAAAAAGAAAAATATTGCCTTGCACACTCCTTTTAGGCCAGGCGCTAATCCCGCCAATAAAGTCGTAAAAAAGAATATTGCCTTTGTTTTGCGAAATTATTTTTGTACACACGAAAAATGTGAGGCAGAGGTCATAAAGTGCAGGGATGGGCAATTATTGAGAAGGTTCAGGTCCAGTTTTCATTATAAACAATATGAGTTTAAGCTGTTGGCTAAAATCTTTAAGAAATCTGATCACTTCCGTTTGGTCTGTAAATGGAAGTTATTGAAGAACATTTTAAAGGACAATGAAAATATATGATTTTCAAAGGCTTGAAGTAATTCTCAACTCAATTAAGGTGATCCGGTAAGTCATGCCGAAGAGAAATTATGGAATGGTGTTCCTGACAATTCTTCAGTCTGGAAAGACACTTTTGATTTTTAGGAACAATTTTCATAATGAAAATCGTCCACGATCATTCCAAACCCTTTCCTGAGAACTATCTATCAGATTCTCCCATTTTAATATTGTGATTTAACTGTGTTAAGATTTGTCATTAATAATGGGACAGCCCTCCTTAGTCCAGCTGTCTAGTAAATCACATCCGCACAGCTGTGAAGTGACCAAGGCATAACACTAACAAGATTTAACATTTGAACATTTTTGCTTTGTGTCTAAAACTCATTTATCATAATCAAATCTCATTAAAAAAAAAACAAAAAAAAAAGCACAAAAGCATAAAGTGACAAATTTTTAACAAATTAATAAACCAAATTAAAAGAAACCCAACGAGAAAAACACCCGCTACAACCGCCAGCGACCAACGCAACACAAATCACCCACAGACAGACAGACACAAAATACTGTGATAGAAGGGAGGGGGAGGCAGGCAGTTTTTGGTGTATAGATGAGTGCCTCGCAACACGCTAATAAAACACAAATTGACGATAAAATTATTACAAATTTATGCAAATATTTGCAGCTGAGTTTGCCGCACCACCCCAAAAAAAGCCAGCAAATTAATGGGCAAACACTTGAGTCTGGAGAGTTTGGGCCAAAGGAGAGATGGATCACATGGTGGTGGTTTTAGTTAGCTCATGATTCGGGCAATAATTTATACGCCAATGCGCACGCGGATGTGAAATGTCCTGCTGCGCGTAAACAGGAAACAAATTACGCTCGAGAGCAGTTATGAAATTCCATAAAGACCGCGACGACGTCGTGTCCTCGTCGTCGCCATCTCACTGGACAGGAACAATAATGCATTAGAGGCAGCCGCAAGGATGAGGGGATAAATGTGTGTTACTAGATATACAGTGAAAAGATGCGCCAGGCCAACACACAGACAATGAATGGGTCCGGCTTAGCGGCGGGCGTTCCCTTCTAATGCAACGGGCACGTGGAATCAGGCCTAAGTATAGAATGGAACGGAAGTATTGCGCGCGTCAAAAAATAAAAATAAATCCTTTGACCTATTGTCATGAGAATGTTGGACACCCGCAAGGAGCTTTAAAACTCGTTGGAAACCCCTCGCTTTTAAAGGGATAACCTTTTTGATAAATATAATCGATATTATATAAAAAAAAATGTATTATATTTAAAAAAAATTAAATAAATTACCAAAAACTTATAAAGTAGATGGCAAAGCTTACTTTGTCTATGCCAAAGCTTTAGTATATTTGCAAATTCTAGTTCTAACTGATCTTTCCGATTAGGTATATAAATTGTATATGTAGATCTGAGATTTTTAAAGAATATTTTATCAAAAAGTGGTTTCAACTAACAACAAAATTTGTCAGAGCGGTTGAGTTGACGAACGATAAAAAGTTGACTCCGCTCGTCGTCCTGATCATAAATATATATCAGGGACAGTAACAGATATAACCTATATTTTAAAAACCCCCATTTAATAGTTCTTTTTAGAAGTTTTTTTTATTACGCGTTTAACAGATATCAAGGGCTTTTATTTTCTTACTTCGCAGACAACGGTTATTCACAACTGTATTTTTTTTCACTCCGAGAATAACAGTTATTAAAGACTTAAGTTATATTACTCAGTAAATAAATGTTGTGGAAAGACTTTTATAAAAATGTCATAAATAACAATTTCTAAAGAATTTTGTTTTATTACTCAGAACATAACAATTATTAAGGAATTTTATATCATTACTCAGAAAATTACAGTTATCGAAAGACTTATGTTTTTGATCACAGTATAAAAGTCTTCTTTATTTATCGAAGGTAATGATACGGTACAACCAATTGATCATTTAAAAATAAATAAAAAAAATAATAAATTAATAAAGTCTCTTAAGGAGTTTTATTTACGGAATTTTATTATAGCAGTCTTTCGATAACTCGTTTTTCTGAGTCATTAAATAAAAGTCTTTAATAATTGTTATTTTTTGAGTAATAAAACAAAAGTCTTTAGTAAAATTTATTTATAAACTTTTTAATAAAAGTATTGAAAAAACTGTAAATATTAATTATAAAAGTCTTCCAATAACTGTATTAAATGAGAATTATTATTACGAAAAAATATCTCTAATTTTGGACCATTACAAAAAAAGTCAGCAAAAAAAATTTTATTGTGGATATGTTATTGTAGCTTTCTTCATATCAGCTATATAAAATAATTGAATTTTAGAATATTTTTGCAAATTTTATACAAAGCTTTTCGAACTATTTTTTTAAACGATGTTATTCACATATTTAATATGTTGCTTTTAAGGGACAATTTCTCATCTCTTAAGGCCGATTTCTCATCTTCCAAATAGCTGCTATTTGTCAGATAAACATCAATTTTACCAGGGCTGCAAAACGGTTTTGAACCCAACCGGTTCGAAAAAAGTTACGAGTCTTAGTTAAGCTGGCATTTTATTAATAAATGACGTAGTATAGATCAACAATTTCTCGAAGAATTAATACTTATAAATTTAAATTAATTAAATTCGTATGTTTGAGTAAACAAAAATTTCGAAAATCTGTAATTTTTTTTTTTACAATTTAATTACTCTTTTTTACAAATTTGGAAAAACTTCGGACGAACGAAGGATCGAACCAAAACCTTATCACAAAAACCTTGAACCTTAAATTTCTGAACCTTAACCATTGGTTAATTTTGGTTTGAATCCGTGAACCGGACCTCCGAAAAAATTATTTGGAATTGCAGCCCTGAATTTTATTCTGTTATTTGTAAGTTTATGTGACAGATAGTGCTATGTAGGAGATGAGAAATCGGCCCTTAGATAGTTGCTAAACTAATATTTATAGGTTAATGTGGCAGATAAAGCAATAAAGTTTAAAAACATTAGAGTTCATCTAGCTCCCCCAGGCTTGTCATTATTCACCGCTTTTTTCCAATCATCTGCTGCCCCTCCCAGTGGCTATATCACTTGTTTATCGTAACAGTTTTCCAATGTGGGTCGTTTGACCAACCCTTCTTTTGTATATTTTTGGTTCTTTACATAATTATTGGAACGTAACATTTGTCACACATGCCAAATGCGAGGCGAAAGTGTTGACCAGTCCCCCAAAACGCTGGCCCAACCCAACCAACCCAGTCGCACCCACCAGCCCCAGCTTTAAAGTTGCGTGCTCAGCTACAACTAGCGAATTTCGTTTTTGTTATATTTTGTGTATAATTTGTTATGACAAAATGCAATTAATTGCAGTGATTGTGATTTGAAGATTAGCGCTAATTACGCGCGGATGGATATTTGGAGATACATTTTTCCTGAACTAATGAATGAACCTTGTGGCGGCATTCCTCTCTGGCCGAGTCATCGTCATCAGTTGTTGTTATTACTTCATTAAAACCGCATTAAAAGCGCTCTTCACTTGCTGTTCGATTTGTTTAAATCAATAATGAAAACAAGCAACACAACAACAACAACAACGGCTACAAACAATGAGCTTTTGGTCAAAAAATCACCAGCAAACCGGAGAAGCCGATCCCATCCGAGGCACTGGGCACACAATGCCGATAAATTAGAAAATAATGCGCACCCATTGTCCGATGGCTTTGTTTCATTTAAGCGCTTTTGTTGTATGAATTTTTGTTTGGCCCCGCTCATCGGCGGTTGGCCCCTGAGAATCCACGTTTTGAGCGCTCCCCCACCGCTTACACCACTGAGGTATAAGATGTACGTTGGCTGGTGGGAAATATGATTTTTTGTTGATGCTCTTAAATTGGATGTCATAAGTATAACAACTTTGTTAAGAGCTTTGGAATTAAGAGTAAAAAACGACGAGAAGTTGGTGGAGGCAATTA
The DNA here is from genome assembly GCA_018904225.1 of Lordiphosa mommai. Lineage (NCBI taxonomy): Eukaryota > Metazoa > Arthropoda > Insecta > Diptera > Drosophilidae > Lordiphosa > Lordiphosa mommai. Next base: position 139,470 of record JAEIFT010000369.1, on the reverse strand, counting down.
GTTGAAAAAGGGGTCACCTAGAAAAGCTTTACAAGATCAGATATAGAGCAATGGGTTGCCAAGACTATATTCTAAATTGATGAATTTTTAATATTGGGGTGGGGCGTGTGCGGTTGTTTTAATTGTCAAATACAATTATTCCAATATTCTTACTAATTGTCTATGTGAGTTTTTTTAATTTTTTATACCATGTACCGACTTAAAGTAGATAAAAAGGTTTTATACAGAAGGAAACATTTCCGATCTTTTACGTGGGTTGCTATTTCTTCTTCTTCTAGCCATTTTAGGACCAATTGGCCTTTTCCCAAAAAAAGTTTGGACTTTTATCGATAAAAGCTCCATACAACACTTTCATGTGTGACCACGTTTGATATCGATTAACGATTAATCAAAAACTTACCTCGGCAGAAAAATTAAATTAACTCGTGAAAATTTTTGTGCAATCATTTTTCACAACTTTCGACGTGGATTATCTCGACAAAGTGCAACGATGAACTTAAATCTTTGTATGGCGATGAAGCACCATCCTGTAGCACTGTGAAAAATTGGTTTAATGAATTCAATCGCGGGCGACGCTTCAAAAACAGTCGTTGTGCCAGAAAACATTGATGCCGTGCGTGAACAGATAATGCAAGATCGTCATGTGATATACCGTGAGATAGAGGCATCCTTGGGCATTTCTTCCACCAGCATACATTCGATATTGCATGAACACCTGGGCGTAAAAAAGGTTTGTTCTCGTTGGATCCCGCACAATTTGGCAATCGCTCAAAAAAAAGCTCGTGTGGATTGGTGCAATGAAATTTTGAAAAAATATAATCGCGGTGTTTCAAAAGACGATTATAAGATCGTCATAGGTGACGAATCATGGACCGTGTGGGTCTTCGAAGACGAAGCCAAATCCAACGAAAGTCGTTCGTGGAAGAAGCACTTCGAAGCGAACGGTCGCCTGTTTCTTCAGTAAAACTGGTCACGTGGACGGTCAATTCTGAGTGGTACACCACAATTTGTTTGCCTGAAGTCTTCGGAGAAATTCGAAAAACGAACAAGACAAGACAGATCATTGTGCACCATGACAATGCGAGCTCTCACTCCAGCGCCTTTTTGACCGCCGAAAACGTCGAATTGATGGGTCATCCGCCGTACAGCCCTGACTTGGCACCCAATGACTTCTTTTTATTCCCGCACATCAAGGGAAAAATGCGTGGTCAACGATTTTCGTCGCCAGAAGAAAAACCATGTTTTGGAGGTGTCTCAATCGGAGTGGATAAAGTGCTTCGACAATTGGTTTGAGCGCATGCAAAAGTGTATAAATCTTGCTGGAGAATACTTTGAAAAACAATAAAACCATTTTTGATCATAAATATTCGCGTTTTCATTATTAGGCCAGAAATATATATAGCAACCTACGTAATGTATATAAATTCTTGATCAACGTCAACGACCGAGTCGAGATATATCCATGTCCGTTCAATATGATCGGATCGAGCTCAGAAACTATAAGAGATAGAGCCAAGTGTTTTTGCTTGTAAGTGGGTGTATACCATACGCAATCAAGTTTGTTTCAAATTTCAAATAAAATTTTCTCCCCCTAAACCTTTCTTCCTTTGCACTGGCATCACAGTACACTTTCGTTTCATATTCCTCATTCCTTATAAAATTTCTTAACGTATTCTTACTAAAGGCCTCGTTCCAGATAAAATTACATTTTTCAAAAGTGTTTCTATTCAAATGAAGCATAGTGATGTAATAAATTTGTATGTCATCTGGAAAGAGGCCTTTAATAATAAAACATTATTTAATCTATTTAGTAGAGTATCGTATCTTCCCCATTTCCATATGATCTCTTTCTTTTATTTAAGACCGTATATCTTAGCTACACGCGTACGATATATTTCTTGAATGAATGAAGCTGATTACTCAAATTTTGTTTTGTTTACGATTCGTCGAGGTTTGGGATGAAGAGTTGTTTTGTTTTTCCTTTTTTTTTGTGGGAGACTCTTTCCGTCCCGTCTAATGCCAAATTGTTATTAAATATTATTAGTGGTTAACAATGGGCCAACATTTAAGTATGTGGCCCGTTCTATCAGTATTTATTTTTTGTGCGTTTTTCGTCCGGTTACAGTTATAATCCTAAGCTATTGGCAGTTACAACAGCTGTGTGGCGTTTAACCCATTCAATGAGATCAAATCGAAGCCAGCCCAGTTATCAATAAAAACTATTTCTATTTTTGTGTTTCTGTGTTTCCCTAATGCTTTCTTTTCTTGCCTCTTGGCTTGGCTCGTCTTTCGTTTTGGGATAGAGACAGCTGGCGCTCGCAAAACGGTCTGGTTCATTGTCAGATTTGCCATTGTCCGCTTTTCCCCCCGCCTCTGCCTTCAGCTGTCCAACTTGCTCCATACGGGTTATTTGTTGTTTGGCCAGTTAAGCAGTTTAGAGACTGCATTTCCGTTTTGTTGCCAAAAATGTAAACAGTTTGCTGCGTATTTGTGCGTAATTCGTAATCCCCGATAGCTGGCGCGTACTTACTTCGTTTGAATGTGTTATGTAACGAGGAGTTAATTATGTTGTAATAGCCGGGATCTCTCTCTGAAGGGGATATAACAATAACTCAGTCTGAGTTTGTTGTATCTGTATTGCCCCGAGGCTGTTGTTTTGACTGCAGAAGCACACGTTATACGTTCGACAACAACTCTTTTTGGAACAACTGGAAAAAATGCAAGCCTGTTTCCTGTTATGCTGTGTTTAACCAGAAACCAATTGTTCCAATGAATGGAACATTATGCTGGGGATTAGACTTTTATTGAACAATGACCACTTTTTATTAAAATTGTATCTGATAAATAGCTAGCCTTTATACAGATCGTACAAATTGGTGTAAGACTTAGTTCACTTAGACTTAGCAGGGATACACCGCTTAAGATAAAAACAAAAACCCAATAAATTTCGATAAAACCCTACGTAAGAATGCGTATTTTCGAAACATTAATTTTTTATTGGAAAAAAGACTTCATATTAGTAAAATCACAATTTGGGTCGCTTAAGTCGGATGCACCGTTCAATGTTATTCGTCGTCTATTTTGCGATTGTTTAGTGATCGGAGAGTAAGCGGCATAATTCCAACGACAAATTTGCGCCAGGAAAAATTTTCATAATTCCGTTAGAAAAAATCGACATTATTCCGGGCGGAATTAAGTCGTTTCTAAACACCACACTTCCGCCAGGAAAAACGATATTATTACGATTGGAATAACATCGTTTCAAAGCGACAAAACTTCCGCTAAAAAAGACGTTATTTCGTCTGGAATAAAGTCGCTAAAAAAACGACATTAGTTCGCGAGGAATATAGTATCGATAGAAAAAACGACATAATTCTGCCAGAAAAAGTAAGAAAACAATGTTGAAAACAGTGTTATAAAATTGTGTTGGTAAAATAAAAAGTGTTGGAAACCAGTATTTGAAAACAAAGTTCAAAAACAAGATTGAAAAATAGTGTTGAAGAAACAGTTCGACATTGTTCAAAAACATTGTTCAAAAGAAGTCTGTAGAAAACAGTGTTGGAAAACAATGTTGATAAACAGTGTTGAAAAACAATGTTGATAAACAGTGTTGGAAAACAATGTTGATAAACAGTGTTGAAAAACAATGTTGATAAACAGTGTTGGAAAACAATGTTGATAAACAGTGTTGGAAAACAATGTTGAAAACAATGTTGATAAACAGTGTTGGAAAACAAAGTTGATAAACAGTGTTGGAAAACAAAGTTGATAAACAGTGTTGGAAAACTTCACTAAGGCCAAGTGGACTAAACATACTACTACTATAATAAGTTGGCTTAGAGTGTATGCTGTGTCCGTGTGAGCGTTACGCGTTTTTTTAAAATATAAATTTACATCTACCAAAAAATCTTCCGTACCGAAATTAAAGATGTTTCACATCAAAAATTTATACCATAAAATATCATTCTGATAAAAATTAAAATCATTTTGATATTCTAAAAAAAATATTATTTAAATAGTTGGAGTATTAAGGAAATTTTCGTAGGTTTGATGAATTTTTTTAAAATTTATATTTGGGTCATTCCATGTCAACTCAGTTGGCCAACCGTGTCATTTCTCAAGCTATATAAACTCTTTTCAATAAGCATGTTTTACATCAAACCTGTGAGTGTTTAACTGACTCACACTTTTTTGTTTGTATCAATTTGATACGATTTTTGCATCATTTTGATACTTGCTTTTCACAATTTTATATTTATTTGGATAAAAAAATATTGTTTATGTTTAATTTGAGTTTTTTTAGGCTATTTGAAGATGCGAAAAACACACCCGAAGGTGTTTTTGTTTAATCGCAAGGCGGAAAATTGGTTGGAGCTACACTCACAGTCTGTTTTGAGATAACCATATCTCTCATAAGACTCCTTCTTAACGCTGTGGCTTCATCGCTCAAGATCAAGTGCCCCTTTTTACATCAACAATGAGCGAAATAACAACTTGAGAATTACAAGTTGCTGCATATATGCGATTTGCTAGGTACAGAGGAACGAACATGACATTTCAAATTTTCGAACTAACATTCGTTGATATTCAAAATGTGTGAGTTAAAGAACAATTCGATAATTTCTTATATTATATTGAAACGAATAAAATGATACCGTAATGGTTTTAGTTTAAATTTAAGATAACGCTTGATATTGATAAGAATTTTTTTTGGTGTAGTTTTTAATAAACCCAAATCTACATTTTTACTAGAAAATTAAAAACGTTAATATTTTCGACTTATATTCACTCATGGCATTTGATTTTGGTAGTTCCATGACAACCCTTTAATTGGTTTCGCCGAGCTGGCTGGCAACAATCCGTTTTTTATTCCAGGTCAACTGTTGCACTCATCTGCTCTTTCACATATTGAGTAGATACAAGTATGTGAATTCAGCGAAAAATGTCTCGCCAATTTTTGCACACCATTTTTGAATAGTGAAAGCCCATCGAAGCCATTTGCTGTCTGTCAAATGTGGAGCTGCTGTGTTGCTCCCTTTTTTTTTCTTCTCGATTTTGGTTTGTTTGGTGACAGTTTCGAGTCCCTTTCGCTGGTCCATTGTATGTGACATTTTTGTCGGGAAAAAAGTTTGCCACGACGCATCGTTGGCTGTTCATTTTGGTGGCAATCCTGATATGGTAACCTGAGAATGTTTTGTCTAATAAATTCCGAAACACTACACTTCCGTCATATCATAAATCAAAGCAAAAATCGCAGGGATCCCAACCCTCATCCACATCCTCGTGTCGAACACAAAGAATTAACGTAATTATGTTCGCATGTGTGTAGGAAAATGACAAGAATTTTGTATCAAAAAAATGGTAAAATAAATTTGCAATGGTATCGAGCCGTAAACAAAAACAAATCAAACAATAAAACGAAAATGAAACGTAACGAAACACAAAAACACCTTTTGCTGGGCCAAATAAACATAATGAACCTTAATGATACAGGAAGGGGAGGGGTGGTATCTATCGATGATATACGATGAGCAGCAAGCAGCAATACTCGCACTCGTGCTAAACAACAAAACCAATCGAGTGTTAAGCGGGCCAGCAGCAGCGGCAACCCTATGAATTACATAGCCAAACAAAAGTTGGTACACAGACAAATGGCCAACACAAATAGTTGGAATGCGACTGCAATTGCCTCGCTCTGCTGCTGCTGTTGCTCTGCTCTGCTCTTGTTGTTTCTGTTCATTTGCATATGGCAGCGACTCGACTTAGAAGAAACTGAGATCCAGTTGACGCCGCCACAGCTGATTAGAGGCCAATCGAGGCGAGTGCTCTGTTTGGCCATCGTTTAGTGAACTGCAGTCAAGTCAAATACCATCCACAGACTCCTGTCTCCGTCTCCATCTAAACACAACTCCACACAGTAGTTGGCCATTGTCGTTTGGCGTTGACTTTGACTGCCTGGCAGCGTTTTAACTCGGCCTGTTAATTGATTGTTCACATTTTCTTGTTGTTCTTTGGCCTTTTCGGTTGCATATTAACTGGAATTTGTCGCTTCGTTTTGTTTAAGGCATTTCACAGCAAGGATTCTTGTCAATTGGTTTTGTCGCGACAATGTTTAAACTACCAGAGACAGGCCCTGTCTAGGAGATATATAGAAGGAATCATTGGAGATAATTCCTGGTAATCACTTGCTTCATTGGTATGGAGTAAAGCAAACAACAGTTGGGGTTTCTAAATCCTTTTAGTTTTGAGTACAATAAGTAGCTGTTTTTGCGGAAAGAGTTAGCTTAAATATCTAATTAGTATTTTAAGATCTTTTTTGTCAGAATAGTTTTGCATTTTAAAATTCAATAAGAAACGCGAAGTTTCGATCTCCTACCGTCCCGATCCCGACTCCAAATTTTAGAGTATTGGTCGAATTCCATGCAATCCATTAACCTAAAAATAAAGAACAATAATAGGCTTTCAGTCCCGAAATACTTGATTATAGACTGTTTCGGGGTAGTACGATTATATTAGACTTTGAATCTTAGGTCAATCCCAATTAACTCTTAAAACACGAATGAAATATTGTTCGTTGAAGTTTTATAAATTCTAAAGTCATTTTTGAAACAAAATAAAAGGACATAAAATAGGTACTAAATATTCATGCTTTAAGCCCTTTAAATTCATATGCTATTCCCAATTGGTTCTAGAAACTAGGTCTCTGTTTAAATAGTTTTAATAAGACGGCAAAGATCCAAAGGCCATGAATTAACCAAAGACTAAGAATGTATAACTGTAGATTAGAAATTCACCATCACTTTATAAGCAGTATGTATAAACATATGTGAATTTTACACATAGATTCAAGTCAGAGACCTGCAAACGAGCGTACACGAGCCTGGTCGTTCGGCCTTTCTCAAAATGTGATACGAGCAAGCTTAGCTTCAAGCCTTTTCAAGCACACACACGCATGAGCGCATTATTGAAATTGCGAGCATGTGCAATCGACGAGCTCGTTGTGTGTAACAGCTCGTTTGCGTTTTTGCTCGTTGAACTCGAGTCGCAGCGAGCATGTTTCTTGTTGGTCACGAGTTGTAGCGAGCTATTGTGAAAAACAATCTGCTCGGCGTGCACTCGTCATTTGACGATCTTACAAAATCACGCATAGCATTGATTGCTTCAAGCAACATAACTAAGATCAGTTACGATCATCTTCAAAATCGTCTGTATGCGAACAGCGGGAAAGAATACATTCTGAAAACCATCCAAAAACGATCTACAAAATAAGTAGGCCCACGCACTTTTGTTGTGATAAAGAACGTCCAAAGTTGTAAAAAGTAAACAAATTTTGGTAAAAATATAGAGTGACCGTACCACAAAACGTTCTGAAAACTTATGCTAGGTAATACCAAACTTTACAATGCAAGTGTGAGATTTAATAACTCCAGAATTGCTCATTCCCGAAAAGGCTTGCCCACGTAATAAAAACTTTTACACAATTTGACTTTGACTTTATTGAACTAAAATGTGTAGAAGTGAGCAGCTAATACCAGTTGCATATTTTGTAGACAAATACCAGAATCAAATAGTATTTATGTTTCTGGCTTTTCCACAAAACTGGTTCGAAATGGTATTACGCAATGGAGTGGTTAAATAATACAAAAAAAAATATGCCAAACTGCGTCACTTGGAGCAGCCACTGGCGATTGCACAGGTGTGTCTCTGGGTCGACGCGATGTTGTCGTCATTTGTAAGTAAGTATGTATGCACCATACAAAGGTACGCATTTTTACCCCGGCCAAACAAACAATTGAAAGAAAACACAATTAAATCGAAACAATTGCCATAATGGGACGGGGGCCTCACAAAACAAGTTGGAATTGTGTCTATTTATGATCTCCGTTTGTTTGCTATCTTTTTCTCTATTTTATTGTTCTGTTTCTGTTTGCTGTTGCTCAAATGGTGCGAAAACTGCGCTTTCGATTTCGGATTCTATGTTTTTTACCCCGAGAGCAGCAGCAGCAGCAGCCTTTAATAAATTTATTTACACTTTGTTGCGTTTTTTTTTCTCGATACGAATCGAGGATATTTGGGGCGCGAGTCATTTGTTAAAAAGAAGGACTATTTCCGGGTTAGGCAATTGCAACCCCTAATTGCTGCCCACTTGAGAGGAACTCTCAGCAGGGCTGTGAGGCTCAGCTGCACTTATCTGTGTCAGCCATCAGTTGGCTGGTTTCCCATCCTTCCCAATCCTTGCCGCTGCTCGGGCTAATTTACGGTTTATCGCGGTGGCATCAAAATAATCCACTGGCCCAAGGGGCGTGTGTTTTAGCTTTTAGTTTTGCGGTAGTTCCAGGCCCAGCCCAACTTTGACTCTTCATTTGATTTGCTCGTGGTGTTTATGGGCCAATTTGTAAAGTTCACTCAGGCTGGTTTATGTTTTTATTGCCATCGTTTGCCTAATTTGTGGTGTTTATTTGATGGTTGAACTGGTTTTTTTTTTCGAAAAACACACAAAAACCAAACTATACAAATCAGTTAGTTTCCATTGAGATTTTTGTGTGTCTATTGAACGATATTTGTATTGTGCGTTGTATTTTTGATAAGCCCTCTCTTTCACTTTGGCCATTTTCGCATTGTGCACCACTTGGTGCCAAATGTGCTAATTTTGTGGCAATTTGTTTTCACGCTTATAGTTGGTCGAATTAACAGGCAAATGTAAATTTATAAAGTGATCTCGATGCGATGGCGCCTCATGTTATTGATGGCAGTATTTATATTAACTATGAAACATTTGATTAGTTGTCTGACATAAAAATTGAAAGCATTATTTTTAGTATTTCATTTTTATCGGTGATCATCTTTTTATTCAATATTGCCACCTAAAGACTTTTATTACAAGGTGGCGCAAAAGTAAACATTCGATTACAACTGACATATTTATTATGAATAAGAAACTCTGCTCTTGGGAACTCGTGAACCAAACCGATGATTTGAAATGACCGAAATCGTACCGAAAACCGTAAAATTGTAGGTAAGTTGAATTACCATTGTTTAGACTTCCAGTAGTTCGGGTGATATCAAGCAACCCCGCTGCCTGCGCATTTCACCGATTACTGGTCGTTAGTAAAATTTATAGGGACTGAATGCAAGAGGTTTCTTGAATGCATTAGCGATAACCCTCACTTCTATTCGTCAGGATATTCTTGCGTTGAATAAAACATATAATAAAAATACCTTTTTGGAAAAACTTTAAAAATATTTTGTAAAATAGGACATTTAAATCCAGGGAATAATACCGTAACCAAAATCGTTAACCGAACAAAAAAACCGTTTAAAGCCTTAACACTCAGAATAAGAGTTTTACTTTTTTAAAAATTCCCCCTTCATTAATAACCAGAATCAAATTCTTTTTTTAAGATATATTAGATATAGTTAAATGTAAGAAAAATGATAATATAAATTTTTAAAATGAATTTAATCAAACTTCGCGCTATAAAAGTAGATACGGTAGATTTTAGGGCGGATTATTTCGAACCATTATTAAGAAATTTGTGTCGCCTTATGAAAAAAAGTTTTTTTATGTGGCATATTCTTATAACACAATTTTTGAGCTCTAGTTATTACATCAAATAATTTTTTGTATATTGCGAAATAATTTACATTTTTTTGTTATTAAAAAAATATACTTATACCTGTTTAACTGTTAGTATGACTTCCAAATCCTGCTTAAGGGCATGCTAATATTCTAAAATTTAAGAATTAAGAAAGAAAATCTAACTTTTACGATGCCGAAGTTTTAATACACTTACAAAAGCACGCTTCAACAGTTTAGCCGTATAGAGTATATATAGGACAAAGATATCAGATATTTATAAATTCAAAATCTTTATAAAATCAAAATGAAATAAATTCTTTCTGTAGGACACATATCCGTCCGATCGTTCCTATGTCAGCTATAAGATATAGTCTTCCGATTCCGACAAAATTTTGAAAGCTTTTTATTTTCGATAGAACTGAGTTTAGAAACGCACAAAAATATTTTTCGCACTAAGACTCATTTTCTTTCTTCGGTTCAATTGCAGCAATACGATATAGTCATACGATTTTAACCAAATTTTGATTCACAGTTTGAAAGCATTTAATAATATTCATGATTCCTGAGTTAAAGAGCGCTATCATGGAAAACAAAAAGTTTATCTGACTAAGACGGGATTTACACGATGAAGCAAACTTCAAAAAGTTTCCAAAAAGCTCGTGCTTGTGAGAAAGAGGCATAGAGGGGCAAGCCACCTCACAAACAAAAGCTTTTTGAGAAACTTCATAAAGTTTGCTTCATCGTGTAAATACGGTCTAAGACTTATTTTACGACCGATCGATTCTATGGCAGCTATAAGAAATAGTCATCCATTCCGACTGGTTCTGACAAATTAGCAGCTTCCAGTAAAAGGAAAACAGTGCACTATTTCCGTGCTTGATAGATTTAATAGCCTATTTCCACTGGCACATATATGTACATTTGAAAATATTAAAAATCCAAAGCAAATATACATTCTAAGCCGATAAGTGAAAGTTTACCAATCTTTGGGTAAGTTTAGCAACTATGTTTGCATTGACGTCGCACTTGTTGAAAAAAACGCGAATTTAATGGTTAAAAATCGAAAATGTAAAAATTTCTAATGTACATATATGTGCCAGTGGAAATAGGCTATAAAACTGAGAGACTAGTTTGACAAACAGACAGACTGATCAAGAATATATATAGTTCTTGGGATCTGAAATAAATATTTATTATTTCTATTTGCAAACTTCTGGGAAAATTCTTACACATTTTGCAAGTAAATAAAAACGACTGGTAGTGTTTTAGGCCCCTGTCGCAATATAAATGCAACCAGAGTTGCAGAGTTGCCAATTGAGTTATGATCCTCTCAAATCTAGCGTTTTTGGTTAACCATTTTTTTTTACAAACTTGTTTGTTAAATTTTTTTGTTATGCAAAATTTGCACTGTACTCTCTGGCTTTTCAATTTCTATTTGCTATTGCGAATAATGTATTTCCTTGAAAATTTTCCATTTTAAATTGATTGTTATTCTCGTCTACATCATGAATATTGCAATTTGTTTTGCCAATTAGCGCAGTGTTTGGCTCCAGTTGCCTTCAGAGATGGTAGCGACAATTCGCTATTGTGGACACAATTGTACCGATCACCGGTTCGTACATATTTGTGTGTATCTGTAACGATTTCAATTTTCCTCTATTGTGTGCAGTAACCATTTAGCACCTGTTGAAGCTTTGCTTTGTTTAAAGCTCGTTTCGGCGTTCGCAACGTCTACAGCTCGCATTTTTCACATTCAAATGCAATTTGTTAAAAAAAATATGTTCTCACAGGCCAATAGGTTAGACTTGGATTGGCACTGAAGTGCACCCACTTTACCCAAAAAAAAAAAAAAAAAAAAGAATCAGCACAATGAAAATGTTTTGCGCCGCTTTTCCACCCTGCCCTGCCCCGCCCTCCGTCTTGTTGTTGCCGCCGCCGCCGCTGCCACTCGACCAAAAATCGCGCGCCCATTAGAGCGCATTTAATGTTATTTATTCATTAGGTTTAAGTGTGCGCGAAAAATAACAATTATAAAAAATAAATCTATTTTGTTTGGTTCGCATAGAAAATGTTTCTAAAGCGGGGTCAGATTTCCCAAAAAAGAAGGAAAGCGGTGGCGTCGTCGTTATGAAAACACGAGTATTAAACACAAAGAACTTGGCATTTCGCTGCAGCTGTTGTGGCAAAAGGCATATGGAAGGTCCTTCAAAATTGTGTAGAGTATTTTAACACACAATTAGCTTCAATTAGCATGGCATACTTAAATTCTCAGTCATTTTTAACCCCTCACATAGGCAAATGACATACATATTATGCTCAGGTGTTGGCCACAAATCACACATACGAATGTCGCATGGTCGTTGTCAAAGCCCAGATGCAGCTTCCATTGTGGCCTTTAACCAATTACGCGCCTCTCCAAGCAGAAACAGCCACCCGGCTGCGGCTCAGCTCAGGCTCAGCCATCCAAACTAGCGAGAGTTCCAGCACTTGTTGGGCTTTCATTTAATTAGCCACAGCTGACAGTTTGCCAAAGAAAAGCGTCAAACAAAAGATGGAGTCGGGCGACGAGTCAAAGTCAAACCCCAAAGTAAGTTGACACATGTGAGAGGCGAGAGAGTTGAGTTTTACCGTCGGCAAAATGTGCGAAAATCCACAGAGTTGGAGTCAAATACCCGACTCTTATGTGGTTTGGAGTTGAGTTGCCTTTTTTGCCCACTTGAGTTGGCATACGGCCAGCTGGCATGGAAATGTTTAAGATCAACCCAAACCCAAAGTCAAAACACTGTAAACAATTTTGTTGGCATAAATCAAAGAAATGCATTTCTTCATATGGTAGACTTACCGGAGGAGGGGTATGTAGTAAATAATTCTCGATTATATATCCTTCAAAGGAATTGTGTAAAGACTAATGAAAGTCGATATAACTATAAAAAAAAAATTTTCTTGATGCTTGCATTTCCACTGCCCAGGATAATGACAAGCTGTGAGTATCATATGAAGAAAAGTTATATAAAGAGAGTGCAATAAAGTAATTTGAGCGCATTTTCCAACTATTCAATGTTCTTTTGGGATAACTAGCTGCAGGAAAGCCTCCAGAAAGTCATTTTCAAAATTAATAACAGCGTCTATAAACGTCTTCAAATTTTTGTAAGAAAATCAGGAAAACCATCGCTCATATCAAATAATGAAACTGTAAGGGTATTTAAACTAATGCTGCAAACCTTCTTCATTTTAGATAAGGTTCGGTTCGGGATGTTGAACTCGGAAGAAATCTATAGGTTCAGTTCGTGGACCGGTTCCAGCAACCCCTGAAAACCAGGTTTTGGTTCCAACCTTGGTTCACTTTAAAAAAAAATTAGTCATTTTGAACACTTGCTTAGTTTAAGTAGCAAATTAGGAAGTACTCAATACAGACCTTAAGTAAATCTATTATTTTTTTTTAGAGGCAGGCTGCAATTAAGAAGCTTGACCCGATATTGTGCAATCGATTGCAACAAATCTTCCATGATAAGTCTTCGTTTTTAAGACCTTTTCAAAAATATTAAAATATTTGTTGATGTATGTAGCCTTGGACAATTATTGAAGAAATTTATAACATGATTGAACGAATTAATATTTATGTACTTATCTCATAAACTTCTTTGTTTCGTAATCCGAAGTATCGTCATTTAAAGTTTTATTAGAAACTTCGTGAACCGAACCTTTTTTGTCGTATAAATGGTCCGGTTCGGGTTCAGCTTCTAGGTTTTAAAAATGTAAAAGGTTCGGTTCATGGTCCAGTTCGGGAAATCTATAAATTCCGAACCGAAAATATAACTGAAAGGCGTAGGTTAAATAAAATGCGTTTATTTAGTTCTTTTAAAATAAGGTCACACTAGAAAAATTGGTTAATAAGAGGTAAACTTTAAAATCTTCGGCACATTATGTAAACAATTTCGAGGCGGGTTAAGTCCTGTGTAACCTTTTCAACCATATGTAATGTACATAATAAAGTAAAATGGGGTTATTTATTAACGATGGTTTTTTCTCTATTAATCAATTTGAATAAAAGGAATTAGAGGTATTATGGGTAGGTACAGGCATAATGGGCTACTCATTTAGGACTTTTTAAAATAGCTTACCTTTGTTATATGACGGATAACAAAGCTTTGTTATAAGCTTCATCGGTCTAAGAATTTACAAGACCAAACATTTTTGAAATTAATTTGTAAACTAAGGCTGAGTTTAAAGATTAGGCCACTCAGCAGATAATTTCTATTTGCGATTTGTGTTTTATGATTGCCGACTTTACCTGCTGAATGCAGTGATCGCCGATTGCGATTGATGAAAAAGCTCGTCGTAACTATAGGTCCCCATTATCTACTGATAATTTTAAAAAGCACACAAACCAAAAGAATAAGAGAAGCTTAGCTCTATTGAAAAATAACAAAATGCATTCATTTTTCAATTATTAGCGATTTTTCTCAAATTTCTGTAATTCCTGAATTTCATTTATTCTTTTTTCCATTTCATGCTTCGCATACATTTCTAATTAGTGCCTTTATTTTCTCTCAGTGCTTGTTCCGGAACGGGCCGAACCACTTGACGCTGCTTCAATGGCTACAAAATGCAATACATAATGACATTTCACTTTGCAATTACAATATAATATTGCGCGGGCATTAAACGGCTTCAACTTCGGGGCAAAATGTGCACACTCGACAAACAATTTTTCAAGTGAATGCTTAAAAAACAGAATCATTTTTTTTTTCATTTCCATTTTTTTTTTGTTTGCGGCTATAAATCATAAATCTGGGAAGTGAGAGAGCGAGAGTGGTGCCGGGGCAGTCAAGCATTAAAAATTAATTATGAAATTCTTTTGCCTTATGCTTAGGTATTTCTATGATTTATGAAGTAGGCATAGAGGTAAGTGCAAGTAGTAGCTCGTCCAGTCGTAAATTTGAGTTATTGAAGAAGAACCTCTGCGGTTCTTAGGGCAACAAAACACAACACACACACACCCCATTCGCCGGAAAATCTGTCATGAAAGAGGCGCCAAATGTTTGGCAAACAAAGCGTAAATTATGAAAATTATGAATTGCTTTGGTAAATTCTCGGATATAAAGCATTTTTATGTGCCAACCGGCAATGACATCTTTATTAGTTTCCACAACACTGCATCGAGTTGTTGTGTTTTTTCGTAAGCCAAAAGGAAAAATGTCACAAAAATTTATAATGAATTATGATGAATTGGTTTTGGGAAGCGTTTATCCGAGTAGGGAGGGGGGGCCCAAGAAGAGGAATAGACAATGGCATGAAACAAAAGCCAATTAAAAAACTTGAGTTAAGCTTACGAAAAGAGGAATGTAGATATTTGGTGTGTCGACACCTTGAAACTTTAATATTTCAGGAATTTTACACGCCTCGATTTGAAGCTAGCTGTCATACGTGGCTACCCGGATCATACGGGTAGACAGAATTTAAATGCAAAGTGACACAAATAGGAGGGGATGCTAGAAATGTCTGCTCCATAGAAGTACCATATTCAATCACACTGCCGTATCTGTAGCTCATAGCTCACGGCATTCCTTCGATTCGCTTAAAAAAAATACAATCATCTTCCTTAACAACTTCCTGAACACATTCTGTTTTTTTTTTTACACCTAAAACACAAGAAATTGAAAATATTTTTATGCGCCCATTTGGTTTTGGCATTTGAAGGTGCAAAACAGAAGAGAAGCCCAAAGGAGCACGTGCAGCTGCAAAATGTACAAAAGGGAGAGACCCCTTTGGGATGATCATTCTCCAATGCCGTCGGCCGTTGCATTTTGCATCATTCATTGACCAGGTTACGACAGTAGACGACTGAGCCAAACGACTGAGACGAGAACAAAGGGCCAAGTCCAAAGCTTTGGGTATGCTAACAATATGAAAATTTATATGACAAGTCTGTCATATTTTTACAAACGTTATAAATCACACCTCGCAAACAGTTACACATGGTCATGGATGCGCGACTGAGGATGAGAATGAGTATGGGGATTGCGATGCGATGGCAATGCAAATATTGCTACAAGGCACGCGATTCTCTCGCTCTTCTTTTGGCTCTTTTATTGCCCGGGCACAAAATTTCTTCGACCGTTTTATGGCTGAACGTTATCGCCTTGCGGTGGGTCTCGCTTGGAATTGGTTCTAGGGAAAAACTTGAACGAAAAATGCTAATTTGGCTGGCAAGAGTGTGTCCCGTCGTCGTGGCCTTAGACTGTCGGGACAATTGTCTCATTGTCATTGTTGTTGTGCGGTTCGCTTCAAAAGACGGCAAACAGCGACAGCAGGACAATCAGGAGTTTGGAAAGGACAATTGCGTATTTAAAAATTTAATTTTGCGTTAAAGAATTGCTTTTGGCTTACAACAATTGAGACAAATGGCGCACCGCATAAAGTCATATTGGGAGGTCCTTTATTGTCCTTTGAAGACAAAAGCAGCGTTTAGTGGTTAGAGAAAGGCAAACAGTGACAGAGTTTGCTCATCCCGTCTAAGCCACTTGTAGATGGACCAGATGTGGTTCTATGCATTTTTCCTTTATTTTTGTTTGGGTTAAATGCAGTGCCTGCTGATCCCGGCTAGATTCGTCCATCTGGCACAGATTCAATTAGCATAGCGAGTGGAGCGTAATAAAAAAAAATGCACTGCTTAGCTTAGTTGCCTGGCAGGCTTTTAATTACACCGGCATTATCCTTTATGCTCTCGCACAAACATTGGCAAATGTTTCCACATGCTTTGGCATTTCCGTTTCCGCTTGGCGCCAGTCTCATTCATTGTCCGCCTTGCCGGTTGTTGTTGTTGCCAAACGTTTCCAAAAGTCAAGTGGCGTAAATTAATTACAAGCCCACGGACCACAGACCACGGATTCACCATGTGAACACCATAGAACTTCCTGATGTGTAGTATCTGCTCGGCGCAATAATGTTTTTTGTTTGTTTTGTTTTTCCAGGACTTTCTAATTGCTGCAAATGCTGGGTTTTGGCTTTTGTGTGTTAAAAATTAAAAGAATCAAATGGAAATGGAAATGTGTTTCTCTGTGTGTTGTTCCCTGTATTTATATGAAATCATAGCGAAATATTTTAATTGGATATCATGCTAAGGCCCGTCATGTGGAGTGACAGCATTTAGGAAAAAAGGAATGAGACACCACATAAAATGGCAAACTTTTTTGTGACAATTTGAAATTAAATTTAACTGGAAATTTTATGAATTAAAAATTTAATTTTTACTATATATGAATCTAGAAATTTTTGTTTGAAAGGTATCGCTAGTCACTTGGTTAAGGTTCGAACCAAAGTTCTAACTTATTTACTTATATATTGATTTTAATATTGAAATATTTATGGGAACTATCATAGTGTTAAGAGGCGTAGTTTATTATTAAAGATGGTATTCGCACGTTTCTTGCTTGGGATTCCTAACAAGTTACAGCAATTCCGACATGGAAAGACCACAGCTATCCTGCAACGAAGTCTTCTGATGATAAAACCACAGACTAGTAAATACAAACTCAACGATTGCTCAGTCGACTACATTCTACTCAGAAATTAATCAGCTGATCCTTATCCTTTTTTATCTCTGAGTACTTTTATGACAATGACCGTTTTGAGTAAAGTATCTACAGTCGTACTCTCGCTTAACACCAGAACTCAACCTTAAGAGCCGTCTCAATCTTTTTCTCTAGAAATCATTCTCTATGATAAAACCGATAGCATGGAGGAATATACATGGGAGACGCAATTTCAGACGCTGTTTTACACTTGGTTATAAATTTGCCCAAAAGTTTGTCGCATAGAATATTTCCGACCCCATAAACTTATTTTTGATCAGACGACGAGCTGAGTTCTTTCCGCTTGAGCTGAAATTTTGCCGAGTCTCTCTAGCCACCGTCTTTGAACAAGTTCTAGTAGAAAAATTTTGTTTTCCATCGTAGCGTCACTAATCTGGTATAGTTAGTTTTATTGCTTTTAATAATTCTGGAAAATGTATACGGGATCACTTAGCATATGTGCCATAGGAACGATCGGTCGAATAAATCTTTGTGGGAAAAACTTTGATTCCACGAGCATCTCCAATCGTAGTATATATTGTTATATGTTTCCACACAATTCTGAAAAAATGATCAAAATCGGATGACTATAGCATATAGCTGCTATTAACGGACGGTCAAAAAACTACTTCTGTGAGAAAAACTTTTTGTTTTTACGTGCGTCCCCAATCTTGGTATATATTAGTTTTATATGCGTTTCACATAATTTCGAAAAAAATACGAAATCGGATGACTGTAGCATATAGCTGCCATAGGAACGATCGGTCGGTGTGTTTTACTAAGAAAGTTTTTTTATGGTATCAAATTTTTATTTCTGACTTACAAATTTTAAATATCTATACTATATATTCCAGTTAGACAGTGTAAAGAAACAATTATTTTAAGTAAAGTATCTTCATAGCCCTAAGAGTTTAACATCAGTATCTACATCATCATAGCGCCTGACGGACGAAGACATTCGGCAATTCACACCGACACGAGCCGAACGCATGCCGAGCCCTTTGCCAACAGAGGAAAAAACTTTTCAGTTGCTGGTCAGCGTTTGATGAAATAGGTCAGAGCCGCTTTACTTCGCATTATTTTCTGCTAATAAATATGGCTACAAATTCGTAAAAGTCCCTTTATACTTAATGTTAATCGTTTTCGAGTAATTTAGCTAAAATCTTTGAAAAATTTTTTTCACAAATCTTTGACTTAAAAATTCGCAAAAAAATTTTAAAGTGGATAATTTTCTGCATTGATCGTGGTAATTAGTAACAAGTAGTTAGCCGTCAAACAGGCTACGGTGAGTTAAAATTTGTGGCAAAAAGGCGAAACGTTAGGACGATTTAATTATAAATAGTGTTTTCCACATTATTTTTTGATAGTGATATTCCCCCTACTTGGGACTTGAAAGTTCAAAATTTCTTAGTGCTCATTCATTAAATGAATGTTGTCCAGCTTTCGTTATTTAAACTGTGCGTTAATTATTCGCACTCAGAACAACCTGTAGTCGATGTCTACAAATATTCTTCAAAGCGGATAACAATCAGTTTTTATATACAATAAAAACAAATGATTTAACTTGAGCTTTTTTTTAAAGCTGCTTAATAATATGATGGTCGATTAATCCATGAAGGATCTTTTGGTAGTAAGTATGAAAGACAAGACACTAAAAAGTTTTCTTTGATCAATCCAACGCATGACTTATATAGCGATATCTAATGATAGCTGATGCTCAGAACGAAGGCAGCTATTAAAAGAACAGATCCTAATTCCTTCGAGGGACTCAGGGCATTAAGCACTCCTCCTCTCCACTAAACCCTATTAATTGCCAATACTTTGAGCTTCTCTATCGATGGTCCTTCTCCAGGTCTCTTCAGGTCTGCCTGATGCAGAACCAATACCACCAAAGGGTTTCATTCCAAACCCTTTTTTTTTAATACAGCTGTCACTTTTACGCAAAGTATGGCCAATCTAGAATTACTCCTTGGTTTGGATTGTTTTGTTGACGCCTTCCATTCAGGCTCGTCGTAACGTTCCGAAATCTATTTGTCCAGAAAATGCTGAAAATTGGTCTTAAACACCCGGTTGATGAAGGTTTGGAGTTTCGGCTCGATGGAATTTGTCATATTTTAAGTTATAGAACCATATAAGAGAACCGACATAACATTTGAGGCGCATCTCCACACAGCTGACAGCATTCCATTCGCTGGAGGCATACAGCTACATTCGATTACTGAATAATTATTAACTTTAACCTTGTGCCTTCTAGAATAAACTCATTGATTCATTTGGTATTCAACTGTACACCCAGGAAATCTGCGTTCGGCGATGAATCGGCTTCAATTTAGTTTTTCGTCTTGAATTTTCAAGAGAAATCTGCTGAATCGAGAAAACTTTGTGTGTTTGGTGGCAAGGGAGGTGAGACAAAAAAAACGGGCTTGAAAATTCATGCTTGATTTCAGTATTTTCTTCGACCAAGAAATTCTGTCTGCGAACTTCTGACACGAAATCTTTGATTCAGACGATCTGCTTTTTGTTAGTAAGCGAGTTTTGCCGGCTCGAGGTTATGAAGTTGTGTTTGCTCACACCATAAATAACTTATGTATTCCACACCAAAAAAATGCAGGTTGCCTATACAGAACTGTATAGAACCTCCCGGTCCTAGCTTTAGTTGGCTGTTTGGAGGTTTTTGAATCGCCCTTCCTTGCAATTTACACTTTAAGCAGTTGGAAACTGCGATGCTTTTTGGTGTTTCAAAATTTTGTTATTAATTTCAACCAGATTTAAATAAAATTTCGTTTCAAAGATTGATGGTCCTTGCTTTGACAACAACTTTTGAGCAGCGACCAAACAAGTGGTAAATCCCCTAAATCATTAATGAAAAGGGCCAACTTAATCTCTTAATCTTGGCTCCCCTCACTTTTAGCTACTTGACTGCCACAAAATGGCGGCGCGCCATCAATCTGTAGCATTCAGCTGCATTGTCACAGTTTGTTATGTATGTATTTCTTTCTTTTTTTTTTTAGTATTTTGAAAAGAAACCTTTCTCTACATAGACAAATGCGAGCAACGGTTTCACTTGGCGACATACAAAAGCACGTGCCACTTGAAAAAAAAAAAAAAAAAAAAACAAAACCCAACCCAGCCCCAAACTCAAGTGTATAACTCCACTTGGTTGGTTGACTTTTTAATTTCGTGGCAATTGTTTGGCCATCGATTCGAATTGAAATCTGAATTGTGTCTAGGAATTTACACAATTAATGTCAGAAACGCAACTTTGGCTTTCAAATGTGTCACTCTAAACAAAAATGGCCGCCTTTTTAAGCTGTCAAAAGTTGAATTCAAATCTATGTTGTATGTGTGTGCATGTGTGTGCTTTGTGATCTTGTGGGCTACTGCTTGCGGGCTACCGAGTGAAGTGGATCCAGCTAAGATCACAGCGGGCGATCTTAAAAGCCTTTATGTAGCTTAGGGCTAAAGTTTGACACTTTGATAATCCTTGAGTCATCCACAGATATGTACAAACGAGGTGGGTACCAAAAGTTGGCAGATGAAGAGCAAACTAATGCCTGGTTTTTTTTGGAAAAGAATGGTCACATTGCACTTAAATCTTTTTGAATAGAATAAATCTCATTCCATGCTCTATCCAGCCATCTCTTTACTCATTCACTACCCCCATTCTTCATTCCTATGCAGGTCCTTTCATACTATTCCCACTGCCATTCACAGCCAAATGAACAAAAATTCTCTCATAATAGCAGAGTAATTAACACAAATCGCAAATTATAACAATCCCAAGCCCAAACTCCCCTCCTGTCTGTCCAGCCCTCAGCCAGCATACAAAAACTTTGTTATATATATTTTTTTCTTTCTTGTTTTGTTCGTCTTTTTATTTTCTTGAATGTCCATTTATCATTGAAACTATGACGGCCCATTTGTTACACAGGAAGTGATCATCCTTCGGAAAAACATAAGAAGCCAGTTTAATGTCAGGAAACAAGTCGAGAAGCGAGAGCTTCTCGCAACAATTTGACCGCAGTTGCCGCACATTTGAACCCAAATTACTTGAGATAAATGTATACTTAATTTGCAAGACTTTGAGTGGTGGTATCAAAATAATAATCAATGTTTCATTATCCTTTCAACGAAGCACCCATAAGAAGGAGCATCAGCACTGCGTGAAGATTATGTGCGACACCCTTTTTTTCTCTGTTGAATGCAAATTCCAGTTGAACTGGTTTCGTTTTTTTTTTTCACTGTGCGAAAATTTGGACATGTTACGTGTTTGCCAAAGTTAAATAGCTGCTGCCCGGGGGCAAAGGTTAAACAAGGATTTTGGCATGTTCGGTCTCCCCTAGCTGAAACGAGTCCAGCCACTCTTCATGGCATTCTGATTGGTGATGGAGTAATCAAAATCCAAATCTTTCCCAATACAATTTTACGCCTTATGCAAATCCAATTTGATTTGCTTTCAAGACAGGTAGGTAGAGGTAGGCGTCATCTCGGAATCGAGTTCGATTTTGTATTCTTCCAACAAAAGCGAACTGCGACATTAAAACAAAACTAAATCACAGCTTAGCGTCAAAGATGTTAATTTTATGGGGCCCTCGGCTACCTTTTTTTGAAAATTTATGCAGCCAAAAAGGGGCGCGCCGGCCAAACACATAAAAAATATTTCTTATAATGATTTCGAATCCGAACACACATTTTCGAGAGCATGTGAAACGCGTAACGGTCAGACTGTGGTGGCCCTTCTCCCGCCTGCATATTGCTCGCTTCTTTTGTGACAAAAAATGGTCATTTAATAAACACAAAAAAGTCAAATTCAATGCCAAAAAAAAAATCAACCATCATTAGCATGGTTTCAATCAGAGTATTGATGATCGAACTACCAGCATTTGGATTTTCTGGTGTCATCCAAACATAATGATACGAAATACTTTCTTTGTTGTAAAACCAATTGCAATTATAAGAGCGGGTCAGTTATGTACACATATGTGCTACTAATGGCTTTTAGCTAATTTATACAAATGATTTGGATGGGTGTCCTTATCACAGAATCAGAGACTTGTGTATACGACCTAAATTTTGATTCTACTATTTTCATGTCTTCCATCCGAGAAGAAATAAAATGTTAAAAAAATATATTTTTTTGATATATAAAATATTATACGCAGTGTTTGACATTATTGTACACATTGCTTTCAATTTATAATATTTACTTAATTTGCATGTGGTTTTCGAGTGTTTTTAAAAAAAATTCTGAAGAGAAAACCAGAACGAACCAGATTTACATTAATTCTGCGTCGGTTGCAATGTCCAATCTATAATTAATAAAAAAAACTAAAATTAAAACAAAAAAAAACCCAAAAAAAAATATTTTTCATTAAAGAAAAAATATTTTAGAAAAATATTTTTCTTAGAGTCTTAATTGATTGTCTCATTGTACGATTTTTTTTTTCAAAAATATGTATACACCCAGAAAAATTTAGCACGATTAGGCAAGACTGAAATCGGCTTCAATTTAGTTTTTTTCCGTCTTGAATTTTCAAGAAGAAATCTGCTTGAAATCGAGAAGACTTGTGCGCTCGATTTGAGTTTAGTAGCAAGAGGGGTGAGGAGTTCGCATTACGGAGAGCGAACGAAAAAACGAGAGCATTTCGTTCTCTCCCTCTCTGGCAACTTTGTTCTAAAAATGCTTGCTTTCAAGAAGATCTATTCTTGAATTCGAGAATAAATCATGCTTGAAATGAAGCCGACTAAATTTAAAACCGAGCAGATCGAGCTTCAAAATTCATGCTTGATTTCAGTATTTTCTTTTTGGATCCAAGTAGATTCTGTGTTGCCGAACTTCTGACACGAAATCTGCTTGAAATCAAGCACGATCTGCTCGCTTTTTTCGCTGAGCGAACGGATATCCTTAACCTAAAAAAATATCTTAAAAACCAATCGGCTTTCCACCCTTTTTAAAAAGTATTAATTTTTTCAAACTTTTATTTATTCTCGGAAAGAAAACATTATTATAGTAAATTCACAATATGGTTAGCTTTAATCGGATGCACCGTAGCGACGCAATAATTTTTGTAAAGTTTTATGTTCTTTGTCGTTTATATCGAAATCTATTTGAGGTGGTGATCACAAAAAATAGGATCATACTATGAATTTTATAACACAAAAAAAAATGGGTGGCCGAGCTCACATGGAATCACCCATATGTAGATATCCAAACCAAAGTTGGAAATATTTTTTAAATTTTTGAAAGAAGAACATGTTGTCGATTGAGCTGTATCCATTTGTCCAACTGGTTCTACACAAACTAGTCAAACTAGCTTTAAAGCTATCGAGCTGAAATGTTGCTCAAAGTCTTCTCATTACTAATGTGTCAGAGTGCGGATCAGATGACTATATTTTATAGCTGCCATCGATAGGTCTTAGTGAGAAAAACTTGTTTGTTTTCAATGATAGCTTTGTTAAACTCTTCAATTATGAATATTATATGCTTTCAAAGAGCTCTAAAATATTTGGTAAGAACGAGATGGCTTTATCCCATCGCTGCCATAGGATCAATTGGTCGGAAAATGGGTCCTAGTGGGAAAAACTTTTTTGTTTTCTATAAAACCGTTCTTAAACTCACTAAAAACAAAAAAAAATTCCTTTCACAGATTTGAAAAATTTGGTCGAAATCGGGAGACTATATTTGGTGCCATAGAACCGATGGGTCAGATAATGTGACTTAGTCAAATTTAGATATCTACAGATTCATATTATTAATGATACTAAAGTTATAAATATCTATATATATATCCTACATATATTCCTTTCAGTCAGTTTTAAGTCAAATCAGTTTTAAATTTTCCCAACTTTTAAAATATCTAAGTTCTGATGAAGACCTTGACTTTAGAGCTGCCCCGCCTTATAATTTATTAGAAAATAGTATTGTTTTTAAATAAATATTTTTCTAAATTATTTATATTCATAAACGGAGCTTACTTGGAAGGGCAAATATCATGTTAATGTTTTCTCGTGAATTCTGCAAAATCAAAAAATGTTGCATACTTTTAGGTAGATAATAATGAAAATTTGAAATATTAAAACAAGAGATTAAAACTGAAACGAAAATCAGTTACGATTACGGTAACGGTTATAGCCGATCGCTGTTTTTCGATTACGGTTATAGGCCTCTTTCCAGATGACATAAAAACTTATTTAGGCACTATATTTTCATATGAATAGAATCACTTTTAAAAAGCTCTGAAAGCTGAGTACTTTTGAAAAGCAATCTTATTTATATGAAGCAAAGTGCTGAAATAAATTTGTATGCCATCTAAAATGAGGACTTATGGAATAAAGGTTACGGTATGGGTTACCTTTTTCATTCTGGTTGCGGTTACAGTTATAAAAAATATTTTTATATTTCGGATCAAGAAATATTTCACATGGGTTATTTATTTTCAAACCGTTTAGGTTCTCTAAATTCAAATAATTTACTCAAATAGCTCAGAAAAATTCCATACTTAGACAAATTTTAAAAATTTGGGCAAATTATTTGCCTGTGGGACCTTAGCTTTGGTTGACTCAATTGAGAATGAGTGAAAGAACTTGCTTTCATACTTCGCACAAGAGAAGGTGAATCTTAAACTCGAACGACTTTGTGTTTAGGTATTTTTTAAAACCTTACTCGACCTGCTCTAAAGTACATATATGCTAGGATATTTCCTAAGTTATTCTTAGAACAATTTGTAGCATAGATTTTTCAAGCGAACTACTTACTTGAATTAATTCGATTAGCTCTGCTGCTGCTTAAATAAACCATTTGCCCTTCGCTCGTGATTATGAGAAACTCATACAAAACACCCTTTTTTTCCAGCCCATTTTCTGGCCCATCATAAAATCCACAACAACCTTGGCCTGCTGCCGTTCGAAAGATTTGCATCAGCAATCGCAGTCACTGCTTTCGTGTAGGAGTGATGGTGAGGCGTTTTCTGTGACCTAAAGTTATTAGGCAAAACTGACCTTTTGGGCTACCTTCGCGCAACGCTACCATTTGGTGCTATCATAAAGCACGACGCGTTGTCCTAAGCCCTGGCCCTAAGTAGAAACAGACGCTTGCCGACTGACTGGGTATTTCCCGGCACAAGGACGCGCGTGTCCTTTGGACACAAAAGCTAAATGCCTGGCCCCGTCCATTGTTTGCCCTAATGCTAATGCCAATGTTCGTCTTGTTTCGGCCTGTTTGGCCTTATTAGTGAGCGTTTATTGAAGTGTAGGAAATTCCGAAATTAACCCAATCCCAACTTCCGAGAAGGAACGTTGACGATTAGCGTGCCTTGTGATTTGGTAGTTCTTGTCAAAATTCATTAGAAATTTCACACTTTAATGTTAATATGAGCCAACTGCTGCTGCTGCTCGATAACTTTTGTCGATAACTCAGGCAATTTGATACTTTGAACTCTCGCCCCTTGTCCAAAGCCATATTAGAGATACAAAAGCAAAAACTTCATACAAAAACATTGGGAAACAATTGAAATTGTTGAAACATAAGTAAATCCCCCCCGACTCCTGGCCAATTCTCTAGTGTCCTTAAATCCTGCGCAATATGTGTAACTGTTGTTGTTGTTTTGTTGTTGCTGCGATTCGTTATTGTAGCCGCCCTTTGTTGTTGGGTGTTTTTCCCTCTCCCCCTCTCTCTCTCTCTCTCACTCACCCAGTCATCCTCATCATCATCATCGCATCGTTTTCGCTTTTGTTCGCGCTTTTCATTCCTGGGCATTATTACGTCTGATATTTCCTTTATATTCAATGGAGAATTGAAAGGCATTAATTTTTATTTATATGGAGCAACAACTAAATGCGCATTATGACAGCATTTGCCCTGGGTTAATTGAGAGGCTTCCACTTGGTACGCACATCTAAGCCATACACTGTCATTCTGAATGGTGTAACATGACGAAAATATATTTCTTTTGAATTGTATGATAATTAACTCTGGTCTGTACAATTGTAGGTTTTTGACTGTCAAAAATTCGCTTAAACTTGCAAAGAAAACTCATTCTATGATAGAATTCTTATGCACAGAGAAAAAACCCCGAGAACAGAGAACTCAAGAAGAGCACGAACAGTGTCAAATTGGAGTTGAATGTTCTCAGTTCAAGCACTTTTTTAAGCACGCTTAAACTACAATCAGAATTTATATTGTTACGTTATCAAACAGTTTAATACATACTAAATCTAAGAACAAAACATGTTTAAGTCAAGAAAAAATGCAACTCAACTTGGAACAAAATTTAATTGATTTAAGAAACAACAATAATAACAACAACTATAAGCAGATCTGTAATTATGGGTTTCGAACAAGGCTGCAAGCCTCCCAAATTTTAAAAGAGGTTCGCTTCGGTGGTTCGAACAGAACCGAACCGGTGGTGGACCGGTTCCTGGATCCCGTGAAACCCAGGGTTTGGTTCGAACCTCGGTCACTTATACAAAAAATAATATGAATACGATTAATTTATACGATTCAATTATTTTGATCATCCATTATAATATAATCTATTTAGTCCCGACCTTTGGATTAAAATTTCAAGTACGAGTCGAACCTGATTGTACTTTGGATTCATTAAATCTGGAATCTACCATCAACTGACATTTATTGGGATTGATTTTAGTCCGGATATCTTTTTTGTCTTTGTAAGCATTATATCTTTCTGGAACTGTTCATTACTACTAAATCGTAGATTAGAAGGAACAGACTTTTGTGTTGAAAATGCTCGTACAACTAAGTTAGTAGTAATATTTTTTAAAGACCTTTCCAAAATATTAAATCATTTTCAATGTATGTTCTCTTGGACAATTTTCGAAGGAATCTATAACATCATTAATAGATTTTATAATTGTCATCGGTTCCATGCTTTCTATTGTTCTTATAAACTTTCCTTCTTTACTTTAGATAGTCGAAGAGTCATTTAAAGTTAAATTTTAAATAATCATTTCAAGAATTTCTTCCTTCTAAAAAATTACTTAATATTGTGCACCGAAACTTTTTTTGTAATAAGTAGTTCGGTTCGGGTTCAGGCTCGAGGGATCAAAAATGTAGAGAGTTCGGTTCATGGTCCGGTTCGGCCAATTCAAGAAACCCGAACCGAACCGGTTCTTAGGGGTTCGGTTCCGGAACGGTTTGCAGCCTTGGTTTCGAATAGACCAAATAAATAACTTTACAGCTCTAAAGGGCGCAGTCGAGCTTCTCTCAATCTCTAGCTTCCCCATATTCCATAGAGCCGGATATCGACATACGCTTCGAAGACCCACCACCAGTTTTGGTTAATTAAAATCTTTTTGAAAATCCACGAATTATACATATTTTAGTTGTCAACTTTGCGTAGTCTATGAATTGAACTCCAGACTTTGTTTTGCACCATCACTCTCGCTTGTTGCTTTACGTCTGGGATGCTAATTATATTTTAAAAATAAATCGAAATTAAAGTTTTTGAGTAAAGAATATTCCCTAATTATTTCAATGTATTAAAATAAAATTTTTTGTCAGTGTAAACAAATCAAGCATAACTGTACCTCGGTAACTGTCACTAGCTCACCTCTCTCCAGCATTATTCAGCACTCTGACTGATCTAATCTGACATTTGCCAGACAATCAATGCATCGTTGCACAGATTGGAAAATCTTCCAATAAACAAATTTGCACATGGAATAGATACACCCGGAGAGTCAGTGAGAGTGAGTGAGCGATAGATACAGATACATTATGTGGCAGAGATTAGCGTTTTACGCTCGTTTGAATTTTTATTATACTAAGCTTCGGATTTAAAATTTCCTATTGTTTTGCAATTGAAGAGGGGTGGCAATTGTGTTTGCACGTTTTTCAAGAGGAGATACAACATATATTTTTAGGGTCAAGCAGCAGGAGTAAGAGAGGGTGTGCGTGTGTGTGTTTTTTTTTATTCCATTTCTAGGGTGGGCCAAAATGAATATGCTCTAAAACACTTGCCTCGCTCGAAACCCGAAAAGAGCAGGGGACAACTATTTAGTGAATTGTCATGCTGTTAAACCGGCTCAAGACTATAAAACATTTAACATGGAAAGCAGTTGGTCCTGGCCAGACAGTGCGACGCCGCCGCCCATTGACCGAATGCCTGCTGCATTTAAAACATTTAAAAGAAAATAGATTATGCGCTCTCAATGAATGAAATGAAAATTCAGAATGATCGGCAATTCCTTACTAATCTAACAGACTGTGCGTTCCCATTGTATTCCCACTGATCTTGCCAGACTGGCTGGCGACCAGACGCGCAGGTAGTGGCTTCCCTTGCCTCAACGAGGAAGTTCATGTGGCTCTGGCCATTGTCCATAGTTTATGCGTCTGCGTCTTGTTGGCCCATTGTTGGCCACGCTTTTCGTAGAACAGTGTGTGACAAAACAGCAGAGAGAATAGCGCGACAAAGACTTTTCTCTTGACTGCGCCCCATACAAAATGCATTTTCTTCATTTTTCTCTCCATTTTCATTATTTTATATCCATTTTTATTTATAGGCTTTTCTATGCCCAATGTGTTGCTGCTTATTAATGTGGAAATGCCTCTCCAAATTGGAGTGTCATTTGGTTTGATAGGCAGCCGGGACTGGGAATAGACAATGATCCACATCAAAAAGAAAAAAGAAGAAACAGAAAGGAAACTCTAACCGAATTTGTTAGGGTAGAACTAGAACCCATAAAAGGTCATAAAAGTGTAAAGGAAATTAAATACAATAGTGAGAAGAGCAAAATTGTAGCAGTTTAAAAGTCGTTATTTAATGGAATAAAGGAGACAGGACATGCTAAAAATTGCAAGCGATTGTGATATTGAGGGAGGAACCGCATGGTTAGAGAGAATGATTCAACCCAAACGGACAAGGGAATTGAACAAAATTGGAACATGCTTTGGTTTGAAAAACGAATACAAATTTTACAACTATTTCCAAAATGATACATAATTATGGGAAGGAGACAAAATTTTCAATAAGTATCCAAGTTTCCTGGGGGAGTAGTGAGATATTAACTTTTGCCAACATAGAATACTGTCATCGATTCAAAGCACCACTTAATTTCAATTGATTTATCAGAACTGTGAGTAACACCTATCGATAACAAGGAAAAATCGCATTAAACATAGGTCAGTAATTCTGTTTCTTTTGAACGGAAAATCGTGCATGGAAGAAAAAGTTAACTGGAATTCTGTCTTTGGGAGAAGGATGACCATCTATAACGAGTTCACGATCTAAAGAAATTATTACCGGGAAAATAAATGAAAAAGTCCATCATCAGCGAACCAAAAAAGGTACAGAACGGCCTGATTCTTGTTGAACTTGAACTGCTAAGCTTCATGAACTTTTCTCCATTATGTTTATGGGAATCAGGCAAGAGTCTTATACTATTTCCCAAGTCTGCAAACTGCTTTAAAAGCGGTTTTACAGTGGCTCAGAGCCACATCTCGAAAATTTTAAAATCATTATTATAGAGTTGGACATTTAAGTCGGCTTCAAACGGTTCTGAGCCAATTTGAACCAGCTCAAATGCGGTTTAGGATCCATATCGCAAAAGTTATAAGAAGGTTGATATTTTATACTTTTAAAAATGTTGCTACACATTTTAAATTAGCTGAGGTGGTTGGTTATATGTAGCAAAATATTTTCTCAGCTCAAACCTGGTTCTTAACAACTTTGAGCCGGTGCAAAAGTGGTTTAAAGTATAGGTGCGCGCGTGAGCGATTTTTCCTTCACGTAACGCACGATTCACAAAATAAAAATATCTTGACGCACGATTTACGCACACAATTTTGTAAGCGTTTTGCGTCACGCACGATTCATGCACGAATAAAGGAGTATTACCCACGAATTTTTGCGTAGAGAGACCTTAATTCTATCATGGGTGTCATGGCCACACTGCGCCTTTTATATGGACCAGCTGCGGGCAGCAGATTTAGGAAATCAAGACCTATTCGTTTTTAGGCATAATATTATTAATCAAATATAATAGAAAATCAGTTCATGAATACTTCAGGACTTATATTCACGAGGTATATCTTTAACACGCACGAATGTACACTTACGAAAGGTTTTGTTTTCTCACGATCACGTCGTGAAACATCGTTACACACCGTGATACATTCTTCTAGTTTGAGGCCATATCTCAAAAGCTATATAAGCTATGAACTTAAGCATTCGTGGGTAGGTTGGTAATATTTTTTTAGTTAGATATTTTGAAAAATCTGTTCCAAAACCAAATCGGAGCCATATCTCTAAAAATATTAGACCTATAAACTTGAAATACGATGTGAGTTATCAAACTCACCTTGAAAAAAAAAAATTCGAACCAGTTTTTAATTCATATTCATATTTCTAGAAAATGTAAAGTTATGAACTGGAAAATTCGTATAATGGAGTAATAAGTATTCCGCTTAGCAATTCTACCCAATTCAAAAGTGAAAACCGGTTTAAAGGAGTTTCAAACTAGTTCATAAATGGTGAAAACCATATTTTAGAATTTAATGAACGAAAAAATTCAAACTTAGTTCCTATACTATTTTCAATCGTGTGAACTTAATCTTCAATCTCAACTCTCAAAAAGGCTTCTCCCTCACTGCATTCCAAAAAAAATTCCCACAATTTGCATGCGGCTTCTAATTATACAAATCGCTGCTGAGCTGCGGTCATTTAAATCTGCCCATGGCTAACTAGCTAAGTCCTAGAGGATCGATCTGGCTGGGCTGATAAGTAAAAGCCGGCTTAGACTGCGGCTTACTCCTTCCTGTTTGTTTGCTTGCTTGCTTGCTTGCACCAGCTGTGCCCTGATCGTAGCCTGGGAAACTCCGTTTCCTGGTCTCAGGTGGTTTTTGGCAATGTCATCGTTGTCATTCAACGACTGTACCCCCTTAATCGGGATTCAGCATGAATCTACCTGTTTTTGTTGTGTTGGCATTGTCTGGGCTTTAACTACCTTTTATTTGGGAAATTCCCAAAACAAATGAAAATAAAGTGAAACGCACAACAAAAGTCAAATGCCCAGGGCACGGGCTAGCTGCACTGTGAGTGAGTGACGGAGATGGAGATAGAGATCAGTTACCCATGAGTAGGAGGCCATTGTTTTTGCTCCTCTGTTCACAGTGTGTGTACGTAAGTGATCCTCTTCTTTTGGTTCTTTTGTCTCGCTCTCTTTGTGCGTGTTGTTCGGTCTGATCGGCTACTTTTACTGGATTCTTTTGGTCAGACAAGAGCGTTGGCGACAGACTGTCTGGCCAAGTCGCCGACCCTCGGGGTAGCACCTTTATGTATGCATGCATGTGTGGGTGTATTTTGGTATATAATGTTTGCTTTATATAAGAATTGTTGAATGGGGAGAGTTGCTGTAACTGCCATCATTAATATTATGGGATTATTGGATTCAGACATGAGAGCACACTTGGAGTAAATCGTATAATTCCATTCTTTCAAAATAGATGGATGAATGGAAAATAAAAGATCATTGTTAATTTGGAAATATTATTATATGATTCTTATTTAGAAAATCAAATACTTAAATAACATATTTATAGGAAAAAACATCAATTTTAAATGTGATTAATATCAATTTAATATGAAAAGATTGATATTTCCATATGTTAAAATATTCCTTAAATATTATAGATTATTCCATTACAGAGTAAATATTTCTCTTAGCTTTTTAAATTAAATTTATTTCTTATTAAAATTCGATATACAATTTTCTTGAGATTTTTTCATGCCTTGATTTATGTGCCACCAAATCAAATTCAAAATAATTTCCAGAACCCATACAATAACCCCGAAAATTTCAAGCAATATTCAAAAGAAAATTGCAAAATTGTCGCATTCGTTAGGCCATCGATTGTCAAAAACAAAAAAAAGGTTGTGAACCCTTCCTTTTTATGAATATTTTTGTTTTCGCCGTCAAGAAATCAATGCGCCCTTTAGGGCAACCCTGTGAAAGATCTTCGCAAATTGCGATCTTCACCTGCGCAGTTGACAATAAAAAAAAACTTTAATCAAAAGAAAAAGGGTCACGCACCTTTTTGCATTTCCCAAATAACTAAGGAAAAGGGGTTGAGCTTGGGTTTTCGACTTGATTGAGTTTTTGCGATCGCACGCTTGCCCTTTCCCTCCTTGATCAGATCAAAAGGTGCAAAATAATTGAACTCGAAGGTTGTGAACAAAAAATTTGCAAGCATGTAATTGTCAGCGATTGACAAAGGTCGCCCAGCAAAAATAGAAAAAAAAAAAAGAAGAGTTGCAATTGAATTTAACTCTTTTGTTGTTTATTTATTGGTCCCAGAGAAAGATAGAGAGAGAGAGAGAGGAGAAAGAGATTTAGCCAAAAGTAGAGCATTTGCCTAAGCATTGACTGACGAGAAAAAAGGGTTTGATTTTTGCTTCAAATGTTGAACAATACGAATCGTTATTGCAATAACATGCAAAAGCAAAATCTGACAAATACAATTTGCTACTGAGAAAAGGCGCCAAATATAATATTGGTGAGAATTTGAAAGGAGACTTAATTATGTGGATGGACGGGATTTGGTTAAGAAAGCGATCAACAACTAGAAATGGTAGCCAGAAATTAATGCAAATCACTTTGATGAATACATTTACCAATGTATTTTCATTTGCGATCTTTGTAAATCATTTTGCATATTAATCACACATTTTCTGTAAGTTTTTATAGGCCAATCGATCTTACAAGATGTTGAACTGATTAAACCGATAGTTGCTTAGAATCATGAAGAACAAAGTTTTATAAACCTTGTGCAATAATATCTGGTCCCTTAAGGGGGTCTTCTACCTTATTTTTTTCGATCTTTTTGTTTTGCATTATTATTATAGCTTGGACATTCCTCGTTCATCCTCTTTAAACCATTTTCAAATATTCCAATTAGTTTTGTAGATATAGCCGTTTTAGTGGAACATTGTTCTTGCATAAGCGAGTATTTTTTACATTGCTCAAAACTTTAAGTGCGTTTTTTCAAAAACACGTTTTTTGACCTGGTAGACCTGACAACGGCAGTTCTACTAAACTGTTTTTGATCAGTCATGTTGCAATCGACGAAGAATTGATGTAATTCTGGCCCGTACCTCAATCAAGAGGAACACATTTTTTTTAGTATTTTTTTTACACTAAAATACCGAAAAAATACTTGAAAAATATAAAAATTTATTTTAAATTGCTGCCAATTTTTGAAAAAAATATTTAAAAATATGATTGAGGTACGGGCCATAATTACATCAATTCTGATCATAACCTCATTTACCGTTTCCATTTCCGATCACCTGGAGTCGCAGAATCATGGCTACCACCTCTACACCTTTTTTTAGACCTTAATTGGCAGGCCGATAACTTGTTAAAAAGCCCTAGAGTTGCAAAACATTTCTTTTTTATTACTTAATTAATGAATAACACAAAACAAAAAACCAATGGAAAAGCTCTTATGGTTTCTCCAGATTTTTTAAAAAACAAAAAATAGAAAAATTGGATAACATAAACAAAGCAAACTTTTATTATTATTAGGTGTGTTAGTAGTTTGAAGAATAAAAATTGGAACCAAAGGTAATTAAAGGAAATTAAAACTTCAGTAGAATTTTGGGGAAATTAACATAACTTCTCAAAAGTAGGATAAACGATCCGTCATACCTTAATTAAAAATTCTTGAAATCACTCATCAGGGATTTCGGATGAAACGATTAACGGTAACGTTATTGCTATAGCTATTGTATCAGCATATTTGGAATACGTTTTTTATTTTTGCTCATCTTCTCTTAAACTGACATACCAACAGGCATCTTCTTTATTAAAACCAAAGAAATGTCTAAATTGACTTATATTGAAAAGGCTTACAATAAAATATGTTCGGATAGGTAAAAAAAAATATGGTGGCTGGTCGTCGAAACGGGATTATTGAGAGAGGAAAGTAAAGATCGAACTTTTTTCTAAAAAGTTGCTGTTCGGATTGGGTTCAGGATGGGGAGGTCATACATTTTTAAGGCTCGGTTAATGGTTCAGTTCAAAAAACCCTCAAAAGTCTTAACCCAACCGGTTCTAGGGGTTTCCGTATTACTTATATATGCTATGATCAACTAATGCTTAGGTATGCTTTGTTATTAATGTACTTATTATACAATATGTCACTTGGTGATCTTTTATTATTTTGTAAAACGTTCAGTAAAACGGGCAGTTTACTTCTAAATTTGGTACTCAGCTCATGTGACACATATCTAGAAGAAGAGGATCATCTAGGCTCTCGAATTTGCACAGTAATAGTTTCGATTTTGAAACCAAAAATCGTTTTGAAAAGATCACAGTATTCGAGTCAAATGACCCTCATTTCGACGATCACTTAAGATACCCGTAGCGGTTTCCCATTGATCTGTCTATTAGGTAACTTCAAAAAATGATCAATGACAACTTCACTAAAAGAGCAACGCCATCACTTGAGATCGAAATCAGTATCGGAGCTAACTAACAATTCTTTAAAGTATCGTTTTACAGTTTGCAAAATCAAATGCATTGATTTGCGTTCGAGTTGCCATTCAAAACCAATCAACTGTGTGCGCTGTGCGATCTAGATCTATACATCTACATATATGCAAATCGATATACAACAAAGATTCAATTTCATTGCACAACAAAAGCGAGGGGTAAGAATTGCAACCGTGGCAAAAAAATCAAAATCAAAAGGTACCCCCCTAATGTGCAAATATACTTCTCGGATATTCCTTTCCAATTGACGATTGCCTTTTGCCAAATGTAAGAAAAGGAAAAATCTTTGTCAAGACAATTGGCCCTGTTCGCATTTGCATGCATTTCAAATTCATTGACATGTCGTCTACTGTTTGTTGATTTTTAATTTATTTTTGATTTTTTGCGCTATTTGCTGGAGATCTTGACAGGGGCAGCAGCTGCGGTTTTTAGTTGGAGTGCATCAACCATCAAAGTGTCATCCATCATTTTGATGGGTGTTTTTTGCGTAACTTTTCTTTTTTTTGTAATTTTTGTGTTTACATGTTATGCCTACCAGGCAAAGTCACACACTCGTTGGGATCGCAGTAATTGAATCTTTTATCCTGACTAAAGATCGCTGGGAACTTTTTTTCATACGCCTTTGCAAAAAATGCAAATTTGCATGAAGCCAAAGCGTTATGTTGCGTTGCGTTGCGTCGCGTCGCGTCGCCTTGGGCTGGCCTCGTGCGTGGGCTGTCATAATACAAAAAGATTGCCTTAATGGGGTAGCCCCAACAATTTTCCACTTTGCCAGCCATGAAATTGCCCCCTCGCCAGCCTCTCCTACAACTAATCAACTGTCAGGCCAAATAACTCAATTAACTTTATCTCGCCCAAAGAGTTCCCGGGAATTTCCAAAGTGCAACTGAGTGGCAACTGTCAAAATTCTGTTCGAAAATTCAACGAATTTCAGATCAAAACAATATGAAAATGCATTTCTCAAGACAAGAGACTAAAACGATCGAGCGAAGCCACCATTGATCCAGCCTCTTATAAAGTGGCGACTGTCATTTCGTACCCCAAGCGACACGATGACTTGGTAGGAAATGCGTTTCGAGTGGAGATTGGAGAATGGAGGGTCGGTCTACACAGCTGGTGGTTCCACTCTGTCTGGCTTTGGCCAGACCAAGCGGCGACCCAGCCAGAAGAAACCTGATGAGTGGGCGGGGGGGAGCAGGGAGTAAGGGGGAAATCATTTCTTTTAGCTTTTTTGTTGCTGCCTGCCTCGCATTAAAAGGCAGCAGCAGCACACATAGCAATCAATATCCAATAATCAATAGAGCAACAACATTTTCATTTTCATAGTATCTGCATATGACAAAAGCGCATCCAAACTTGTTACTGTATGGAATGAGCAAACAATAATAACAACAGCAACAACAACAGCAACAACCAGCTACAACCAACATGCCCCGACTCCAACCAACAATAACAATGACGCGGCCGCAAAAAAAACGTTTTCTTATGAAGGCCTCCAGAAGAAGAATCGAACCTAATGAGTTGAAGAGCAGCACACACGAAGGAGACCGATCAGATCAGATCGGACCGGTTTCCTTGTCTGTTATGCAGAGGAGCACAGTGGAATAAACGATATTGCCATTTGTCACAATAAGTATTTGGGACCAAGTATAAGTAACCAATGAAATGAACAAAAAAAAAAAAAGGTGTAAACACTTGAAAGTTTAAGATTAATACAATGTGATTAATGGTAAAAATAATAGTATTTTAATAGTGGGAAAAAAAAATTTTCGCCGATCGTATTCAGCTATACTATAGTCGTTGATATCAGAATTTGTAAGCATATAAAAAATAATAGTTGGGACGTACGATGGAAACAAAAAAGTTTTTCACTAGAACTAGTTTTGCCGCGTTCTGGCGCTATTGTATAGTATCCGATTTGATAATTTTTCCGAATTGTGGGAACATATAAACTAATATATACTACGTTGGTGACGCTACGATGAAACAAAAAGTTTTTCTAAAAAACTTTTTTCGACCGATCGTCCTAGCGCTATTTATAGTCTCCATCGCCTTCCACTTTCTCGTAAAAGAAGATGCAAATTTGTATTTAAACGAGGGACAGTGCTAGAAACAGAAGAGCGAAGCACGCGAAGACGGGGGAACTCAGCTCGTCGTCTTCAGTTTTGTTCCGTTAAACTTTAAAAATAGAAGGTAGTACCCTTGCAGTTTTTTAAAGACGCTACCATTGACAACAAAAAACTTTTCTCACTAGAACTAGTTTTTCGACCGATTGTTTCTATGGCAGCTATATGCTATAGTGATCCGATTTTTATCAAACTTTCCAGAATTGTGTGGAAGCATAAAAAACTTATAAATATTAAGATTAGTGACGCTTCGATGGAAAACAAAAAAGTTTTTCTCACTAGGACTAGTTTTTCGACCGATTGTTTCTAAAGGAGTTATATGCTATAGTGATCCGATTTTAATAAATTTTTCCTGAATTATGTGAAAGAATATAAAACTAATAAATACCTAGATTTCTGACACTACCATGGAAAACAAAAAAGTTTTTCTTACTAGAACTAGTTTTTGGACCGATCGTTCCTATGGCAGCTATATGCTATAGTCATCCGATCCGGTCTGTTCCGACAAATGTGGAGCCTATGCAAATTTAAAACAAGGCTGCAATCCAGTTCGGGTCGGGTTTTTTGAAACAAGGCTGCAATCCAGTTCGGGTCGGGTTTTTTGAATTGCCGATCCTTCTACATTTGTGACCCCTCGAACCTGAACCCGAAACGAACCACTTATGCAAAAATAATGGTTCGGTTCACTATATAAGTTAATTTTTCAAACGAAAGAAATTCTTCGTGGGATTTTTTAAAAATAAACTTTCAATGTCTCTACGTCTGATTCCAAAGAAAAGAAGATAATGGGAGGAGCAATAGGAAACAATAACCAAAAATCAAATATTATTATATAATGTCATATTATATAATGTCATCAACGATGTTATAGGTTCCTTCGAAAATTGTCCACGAGAATATACATCGAAAAAGTTTTACTAGAATTTTCAACACTAAATTTTGTACCTTCTAATCTAAGAGCTCCAGGAAGATATAATGCCTCATATAAGAAAAATAATTCCAACCGATGTCTGATGACCAAATACGAAAGGATTGACTTGAGTACGGATTTTTCCATTTCGAAATTCTCGTCTTGATTCCGTCTTTAGCTCAGGTGTGTTTTATTTTTACTCGAAAAAATCTTATTTTAAAGAGAGCGGCCTGGAACAAATTTTGAAAACTCGATCTCGGTTTCTATGAAATTGCTATTACCTACTTACTAACGATGTAGAATTTTTGGAATTTCAGGTAGGACTTTTCGGATTGATACAACAATTTTAGGATTGTTTTAATACTACGTTCTTGATTAATGTACAATCAAGTTCGACTTATCAGAAGGTTTGTTTAAGCTTGTATTAACCTAAACTAGGTAGATCTTAATAATGACTAATGTCAGCTAAAAGATATGATTATATCAATCTAATTAAAAAAAGAGGAAGATAAGCTATAGTTTTTTGTTCAACTGTACCGTGGTTCGAACCAAAACCTGCGGTTCAGAGGATCCA
Organism: Lordiphosa mommai; assembly: GCA_018904225.1. Taxonomy (NCBI): domain Eukaryota; kingdom Metazoa; phylum Arthropoda; class Insecta; order Diptera; family Drosophilidae; genus Lordiphosa; species Lordiphosa mommai. Next base: position 101,192 of record JAEIFT010000369.1, on the reverse strand, counting down.
AGAACCGGTACGCGAACCGGACACAAAACTTCCTCACGGGTTGGAACCCCCAAACCGAACCTCTCCCAGAATTTTGGAGGTTCGTGCCTTGATTTAAAGACTTTTTGCAAAGTTTTTAAAAGAATATCGCGTATTTTATGGGTTTGGATCAGAATATCTACACAATTTTAACATAGCCCGTCAAGAGGTTAATAATAATAATAATATATCCGAAATATTTCAAAGGGCCTACCAAATAAAATTAAAATTTTGTTCCGTACTTTTCAGCTTTGAGATCATTATGATTATTATTCTGAATGTTTTAATTTTTATTCAAAAAAATTAACCCGAAACTAATTTATTTATCTACATTTTCTTGCTTTCGTACCACTGTCTCTCGATATTGCGTGTATACTTCGTCTGATTGAATCCACTATTTATGCGCTTAAGGTTAATCAAAGCGCGTTCCTGCGATGCTTTACACTCGGACATGGGGACAGACAGACAGACTGAAAGAGAGAGAGAGAGAGAAAGAGATACCGAGCAGCACAAACGGAAGGCGCAGCACCGGGCAACAGAAACAATTGGAATTTCGGTCGTGTCATAAATGCCAATGAATACGACGAGAATATGGCCACAGGATATGTGCCCCAGTGTTGCCCAGTGCCATCCATAAATAACAAAATTTTATGTGTTTCGCGCGGGATTAACCAAAATGAAGAGGAAAAGAACAGAGAAATGTGGCACCATGGGGCGCCAACCGATTGTCCAGACTCAACGGCCTGTTTGTTCTTATTAAGAGACGAGGATACAAAAAATCTAAAAAATTTTAATGAAAATCCAAAAGAGAGCTGAGAATTTATGCAGGCACCGGACTATAACTATGGGCTGCCACTTATTTATCACAACAAATCAGCGCGGGCACCCACACAAAACCAATTGGACACGCGCCCATGGTGGTCAAGCTGGAACACTGGGACTCCGCCAAAGCCTGTCCACGCGATCAGTGCAATTAAGAGTCGAATCGGATCGGTTATGGGTTGGGTGGGATTTGGGGCCCCTGTAACAAGGTGCTAAATCATTGGCACGACATTAACCCCAAGCTATGGCACACTTTATCAATGCAAAAGAAAGAAAAAGAAAAAAAAAACACCAAGACAAAAATGTTGCGCCTATCAGCGCCCAAAAAGGATAATGTTTGTGTGTAACAACAACAACAACAGCAACAACAACTTGGGGCGGCAGCTAATGAAAGCGAAATGGCTGAATTATGAGCAACAAACTTGAACACTGGGGAGAGATTCTATGAAAAGGTAAGCTTGGGTAATAAAATAGTTTAAATACGAGGGGTATTAGGATCAAATTGCGGAACTCCATGAAAAAGTTTGGTATTATTTAGCAGAAACCTACTCAACACTTTTCAATGTAAGGAAAATCAGCCAATTGTTGAAATTGTTTTTTAATATGCGTATTGACAGAAAAATGAAATTAACTCGAGAAAATGTTCGTGCAACGATTTATTATGATTTTCTACGGAGATTGTCATGGCAATAATTTTTCGATCAACTTACGTTGACTTGTGGGCGACGAAGCACCATGTTCTGTCACAGTAATAAACTATTCTAACGATTTAATTTGTGTACGTTATTCGATTAAGAACGGTTTTTCTGTTTGAATCAATTGATGCTGTGATTGAATTGATATTGCAAGATCGTGGATAGATCATGTGGCATATCGTAATATTGAGGTATCCCTGGGCATTAGATATTAAACATTTGGCCTTCCAGAACCGTTGGGAAAATATAGGAAGGACCGAGAAATCATGTGGTTCCTCTCTCAAATCTTATGTTCCATTCATCGAAATTTTTCATCTGATAAAATAATGTTTAGTGCAAAAGGATCAATTATATTTGAATAATTAATATAATTAAATGATTTGGAAGAAATAATAACATTTTTCAATAAGTTGCCATGTTGATTTTAGCCAATTCTGGCTCGTCTTTTGACAGTTAAATAATCTGGAGATAGTTTTATAAAATCGAACTACTTAATGGGCAGCCTTGAGCAATTTGAAATGCCGTCTTTATCAAATCCCTTGCAATATTTTTTTTTCGGCGCTTTGGGTTTGAGCCTTTTTTCTTCTTTAAAACAAAATATATCACTACAGCATCGGAACGGTTGATGCGTTTATCAATTTCTCGTATCGAAACTCTCTTACAGTTGAATGCAGTTATTTGACCAATATCGACGAGGTTTGAACTACAGATGGAGGCGGAACGGAATTCTGGTGTTTTTTTTATTCTCTTTCACTCCTCATTTACACTTTTTCTTGATTTCTTTTGTAATGGACTATACACTGAAAGAAGTGCCCGTTTATAGTTATGTGCGTTTATAGTGATGGGCGCTGATCGGTATTTCAGGGGTAGACCGTGCAATTTATGTGTTATTTTTGATTCTCTTTCACAGCCCATTTAGACATTAACGCGATTTATTTTGTATTGGACTGTACAAGGAAGAAAGTGATGTAATGCTTACAACTAGACCCCAATTGACAGTAAGAAATATTAAAAAACCTTTGCGATGTCACAGGATGAATTTATAATTACTAAATTCAAATATTCCCATGTGATTTCTTATTGAAAATAAATTTTGTGATGTTCGAAATTCGGGAAAAGTCGGGATTTCCTCGGGAGTCCCGTCACTCGTCCATCTCTACCTTCAACATTTTGCCGAAAACAGATTGTCCTTTTCTACGATAATTGCGAGCTTTCATACATCAGCTCACTGAACAGAGTTTTTAAGCCTTCAAAATATCAATTACATGACTTGATCTAACTTGGCACCTAATAATTCATTTCGTTTCCTACGATCAAAAAATATTTGCGAGGTCAAGGTCGTCGCCAGTCTATAAAAAGCACACTTTAGAGGTTAAATCTCCTGAGTGGCCAAAGTTTTCAAAAAAAAAAAAGTGAATTAATTTTTATGGAAACAAATTTTGAGCAAGAATGAAGCCATAGAAAAAGCCCTAAAGTTAGCTGTGACGTAATAAAAGGTTATGTAAAAATTTCATATAAAAGCAATTCTACCAAAAAATATATATTTTTTTATAGTCTAGAAATAAAAAAGGTTCAAAAAAAAATTGTATAAGAATTTTCAAATATTTTTGATTTATTGACATTTTTACGCTTAAACATACTCGTATAGACCACACTGTTTCCTTTCAGTTCTTTTTCTTGGCCAAAACTGCGCAACCAATAAAAACAGAATTGCTAGAAAAATGTGCAAAAATTGTTGGAGTTTTATTTTTTTTTTGTATTTTACTTTTGCATATCCTCTGCTGTCCGTTTAATGGCCATTTTGTAGTTCATATCGCACCGTCATGAATATGGCCATCGGTAGTTCATTTCGCACCATGGCAACTTGGGCGGCCGTTGGCAACTTTGTCATGGATTGAAATTTATGACCATTTGTGGAAAATGCACAACCTACTCGTACTCCTTCTCCTTAATTCGCTGCTGCAGTTTTTATATTTATTTGTCTTCAACGCAATTGGAAATTTCCACTCAATGCCAAAATTCACTAGAAATTGGGTCAACACTAATAATGGTCAAAAAAAAAATAATAACAATAATGAAAAGTGAGCGACAAAATTATCAAAAGACAGAGCCGGTTGTGTATGGCAAAAAAAATACAAAAAATTTATAACAAACTGTAACAAAACCTTAACAATGCGTCGCACGAGAAAGCTTAAAAAAATAATAATAATACAACAAAAATAGTATAACAACAAATGAAAAGGAATTCGCAATCAATCAAATATTGCTTAATAATTAAACAATTCAATAAAGTCAACAAATGAAAATAAATAGTTATAATAAGTGTCAGCATGTGGACACAAAAGCGGTAAGCAAACGAACGAATTGAACGTACTTTTGTGCGAGGGTTAAAACGAAGCGAGAAATACTCTGAAAAAATAAAAAATAATAAAGAAATTTCAAATTATGAATTAAGATTCTAAATACTTGAACATGAAAAGCTATATTAAATATTATACATAAGAAAAACACAAGTAGATTTCGATTTCGATCTAAGAGATCCTGATTTAAACTTGCTCCTGAGTTTCATTTAAGTCGAAAGATTGATCGATAAAAAAATATCCAACTTTAATTGCCTATATAAGGGTGGTATATAGGTAAGTCTAACTTGTACTCGGTTTAAGAAATTAATTTGTGTAATTGTATTTTCTTTAAAATTAAAAGAAAATGTGAGGATTGTAAACTTGATATTTTAAGGGCCGTTTTCTCATCTTCATGTTTTTTGAAAACTAGGTGCTCTTTTCGACAATATATGTTGCCTACTTATAGGCCGTGTTTAAAATCGCATCTGGGTCGTTGTAGTCACAAACATAGACATTTAAAAGCGGCCTAAAAGTAGGCAAAACTATTTTATCCAAAAAGAACCTGGATTTGAAAAACGGGAGTAAGAGTATGAGTAAATGAATTCAGAACTCCTTCTTCAATAAAACTATTTTGTGCACATTGTGACTGACCCAACGACCTTTTAATATTCAAACTAGCAAGTTTTAGCCTGCTCAAGGTCATATGAGATATGTTTAAGGCTAGGTTTACATTCCTATTATTTTATAGGCAAATTATTTGTCATTTTCTGTCATTTGTCATTTTATGACCCAATGTAAACCCAGTATTACTATTTGGTGTAGGAGCTCAACCATTCCACCTTTACCAGCTTCACCCTTAAGCTGTTATACTCTCTCTGACAAAGAGTGCAACTCATAAACTTGCCTTTTTCCAATCATTAAAACTATCCACACAATATAAATGTGTCTTCTACCCATAATTGCGCAAGCTGTTCAGACAGACATTAAACTGCTTCACTCACCGATAAAGTTCAGTTTCAGCTTTGCCAGTGCACCGCTATATAGAACGGAACCACAAACGATCACATGCATGGGTTTCCATGGGAGCAGCTGTAGAAATCAAAAGTTACCGCTAAGTAGAAATGCGTTCCCTTGATGAACTCAACTCGTTTACTTTATTTCTAAACAATCTTTGGCCATATTACAACGTAAAAATGACAAATATTTGTTGTTTAGTTATTGAACGGCATGAAAAGAGGGGCCCAGGCCACAATCCGATTTGTGGGCTTTTGTCATTCGATTGGTTTGCTGTCGCTGTTTTGTGTTGCCTTTCTCTGTGCGGCTTTTGTCATATTCGTTTCGCTACTCTTTCGGTCCGTTTCTTTTTTTTCGGTGGCTGCAGTTGTTGTTGTTGTCACTGATATATACTATATATATATGTTGTTGTTGTTGTTTTTTTTTTGCCTTTTGTTTGTGCAAAGAAATTTTAATTATAAGTAACTTAACAAAAGCCAATTGTCATTGTAACTGTCGCCTGGGTTAAGCTCATTTATCAGTGGCACAGCCAGAGCAAAGCGATCGCTCACAGTTAAAAAAAAGAGACAGTTCTAAAAAGCGTGGAAAAACATATCGTGGAAAAGGTGGGAAAAGTTTGTCAAGTATTGAACTTAGAAAGAAACAAATCGATTTCGAGCATCGATATGAACATGCTGCAAAATTATTTAAAAAATTATAATTATTATTTATCGAAATTTAAAACACACAGTTTCAAAAAGAGTTAAGATTTAAACTAGAGATGGGCGCGTGTCGAAGTTTTTCAGCACGACACGAGACAAACACGGCCCAACTTTACAATGCTAATGGTCCAACATATCGTAGCATCGTAACATTGATTTGTTAAGACTCAATTACATTTATTACCAAAGTAAACTGTTATATCCCAACCGATCTTAAGACGCTCATTTAGTCTTTTATCATGGATTCCTTCAAAGTAAATTTGTAATACTAAATCTAGACTCTAAATTCAGATTTAGTCACACATCAAACACGCACTATCGATGCCAATCGTATTTTTTTAAAGCAACCTAATTTCAATCAGTCGTTTTTTATTTTAATCAGTCCATGACGTTTGATCGCTTTAAGCTACGTCACTGTGACGGATTCCCAACTCGACTTTGATTTTAATTTTTTTCTTAATAATATTTTTAAAGCCATCTTTAAAATGAAGCGTGCACAATAGCCGAGAAGGATCAATGTATCTCTTTGTTCGTGCCTATTCGTGTTGGTCGTGTTTTGGCGTGTTGGGTGGTATTGAACCGAGTTTCTGATTAAACTGATTTAAAACTTTCTGGCACGAAATAAAATGTGACAGCACGAACACGGCAAGTTAAGTCGTGCATTCGCGTCACAAGAACAAAAACCCAAAAAAAACCCCCCCACCTCGAATTTAAATCATAAGTTTTAAGACGAACTCTAACCTACGTACCTAACCTTCCGCAGAATTTCAGTGCTCCATATTATAAATTCCATAAAGTGAAATAATTTCTTTTACTTTTCTCTTAGGAGTATCGCTCACTCCTGTTTGCTAAGTTGAGTTTCCTGTCCAAGAGCCCAGTCAGAGACTAAATCTTAATTAAGAGTTTCAATATCGAATCAAAAATGCGATCTTTTTATTTGCCGATATTCGATATTTTGATATGATATTTCTTGTGTCTATATAATCGATACTTTTTGACAATATTTAAAAATAAAATTAAACTTTAACATTCAACGACAGCTTTATCCGAAATATAGAGTGTAAACTTGCATTCTTTCGTGATCAAATTATTGTTTTTTTTAGCTAATTGCACGAAAATTGTTGCTGTCTCTAATATTCACTAATCTATCGATAGATCTGCTGAATTTGGAGAATTTATAACATAATTCAGAGGGCTGATAATTTAAATTTTACTACACATAATGCGAATTAAATCCAAGTTGTAATACTTCCGAGCTACCTTAAAACTTCAATCTATCTATCATATTTTACCTATCATAGACCCAAAGTATTAGGAAAATGGAAAATTCAAACTGTTTGTCTATATTGTTAAAGTCATTCTTGAATTTTAATTCAAATCTTAGAATTACATAAAACCATATTTCGTATGAAAGCCTAATAAGTATTAACCACACTCATATCATTTTATATGTGGAATTCTTAAGAATTGTTGCCACATTTCAAATTGTTTATGCTTGGTATTAAAAAAAAATTAAAAAAATTTATATATGGTTTAATTATATAAAAACTAATTGACTGTGTCTGGTTTCATTGCATCGGATAGTTTGTCTGTTAGATTTCATGGCATTTTTTAACCCATTCAAACAAAGCACAGAGCTTATTACTTATTTTTTGATGAAGAACAAGTTATACCAGAATATGTTTTTTTACATAGTACGAAAACCTTAGCATAAATTCTCAAATTTAAATTTTCTTAGATTAATTTTGGGGATTTTTTTTAAGTCCTCCTAGAGATGATATTGACCTTGCTTAGCTTAACTTAATAAGATTTGTATATTTATTCACACAATATTGTCTATAGCCCCATAGATTACATTCTGACATTCCCCTTCTTCTTAATTTCCGTTGTAAACTGGAAATGGTGTGTCAGCTAATCTGGCATGGTTATTAGACCATATCGTTGTGATCTTGGCCTGACCAGTTTCTGTCTGTTTTTTTTTTGTTTCTTCCCGATCAAACCCCTTTTTAATTGCAGCCTTTGCCTGATGATGATTGCTCTGTTTTGAACCTATGAATTTAATTTAATTTAAACTTTCGCCCTCCTTTGCCTCAGAGCATAACATTTGACCCTTGTCTATGATGCTGCAAAAGATCCCTTTTGTCTTTGTACCTGACCCCTGACCGAAGCAAATAAAAAGAAGAGAAACCTTTCTTGTAAGTTTGCACAACCCTTTTGTCACCTTTGCCACAGTTTTTGATGAACTCACTTCCGTCCAGCCTCCATCCCATCATCTATCAGTGTGATCTCAAGCCGGTCTGTTGCCTTGTCAGTTTTGATTAGTTGAACCACTTCAAGTCCTTGCAGAATGTCCTTGTCCCGTATGGGAATGCTGTGTGTACCTGGAGGGGTAATTCGAGCGCGTTGATTGTCTGATAAGGCGATCGTGCAATTTCTCATAGTTTTCACATGACCAAAACAGCTTAAGATCAAGTTAGCCAACTAAGCTGACAGCCGGTAGCCCTCTTATGACATTTGGCAAAAATAAAAAATGAAAAAAAAAAACGAAACGCTAATCCCATCATAAAGTGAGCTTCTAGCGTATACATTTCCATTTCAATTTCAGTTTCATTGTAATGTTTGTTGTTTGCTTTTTGAAAGTTTCCCAAACATGGGCCAGTTAAGCCGCGGAACCTGTTTCAAGGAGTTCCCAAGGCAAATGTTGGGCAATTTGAAAACAATTCCTGCTGCTGATCAATAATAATCATACTGACAGTTTAAAGTGGATTTTCTGCATTTGCATTTCCTTCACTCTCTCAGAAATTGCCGCCTTTGATGGATAGCTGTCCTGGTGCTGCTGCTGCTGCTGCTTACATCATCTTTTCTTTCCATTCTTATTCGGCCATCAATCAGCTTAGGTCTGCAGCTTCATTTGCGATTATGTGGCTGCATATTTAAATGCCAATTTTTATGCCCAGATTGTCAAGAGGAGATCCTTTTTTTGTGTATGTTCTTTTGATGCAAAAATCTTGCCTTTGTTGTGGAACCTTCATTCTATTAATTCCATTATAATTTGCGCCTGACTGACCAACTAAAGAAGAAAAAAAAAATATGCCAAAGAAAATCTTTGACAAAAGCCAAGGGCCAAGAGCAAGAAGGAAAGTAGAAAAAAAAAACACTCAAGTGCACATGAGTATTTGTGTTTGGTATTTGTCCTTTTTTTCCTCCACAAGTTTCTGTCCCACCCCCTCAAAAGAAAAGCTGTGCTTTGATGCATGTAACTGAAATGGTCAGCCAACAAATCGGATTAGCACTTGTCCTCAATTCAATTAGGTTAAACTAAACCAGGGAGGGTGCAAATTCTACTTTCCCCCTAATCCTGCCATTTGCAGCCACTAATTGGCCACACCTTTACAAACTGTCCCTTTTTTTTCTCAGCCTCATAAATTACACCTTTTTTGATGTTGAAAAGTCAAAAGAAAATTTTTAGCGCATCCCATAAATTTGTACCCGTGGCCCATAAAAATCAACTTACAAGCTGAGAAAATTGTCTTTTATTTTTGCTCATCCCTTAAATGTTTCACCACTGACCCAGGAAAGGGATAAACTCTGCTAAATTTATGTGATCAAGATCACAGAAAAGTTTTCACCCAAAAAACCAGAAATTTGTAAGTCCAAACCAGCTGCGTTGAAAAATTACCCAAACAATAAACGCTTAAAATAACAACAAGATACAACAAATAATCACAAACAACAACAACAACAGCAACAAGAAAACATTAAAAAAGAAATGCATTGCACATCACCGGGAAGATTTTTTTCGGGGCTTTTCTTTTGTTCTTCTGCTGTTGTATCTGTCGGCTTAAAGGCGTGAAATACATACAACAAAAATAATAAATATTTGTTAGTTTTGTTTTTTTTTTTTGTTGGGCATATTTTCATATGCTGTTTAAGTAGTTGTGATTGATGCTCAAAACGCGAGGACAAATGTGTTGAAAGATGCGGCGCAGAGTCGATTTGTATCTGTAAGATAGCCACTGAAATTGTTGGGTGTTGGGGGAAGAGGGTAGAGTTTGGCCTACTGCTGTGATCTTATGCTTTGTCTTTCTCTTGCTCAATTGTAAGTTGAAAGAAGACCAAAAATCAGCTTAATTAAATTGTGAATGAAGCTACGATTATACAGATATTGATCATGTCATAATATAAATCATATTACGATATGAATTTATAGTGATTTCTATTTAGAGCAAGCTTTCCCACACTCACTCACTTTGTTGTCTATGGGCAACAATATCCTAGCTCATGTACTATAACAATAAGGCATGAAGATCAGTAAATTTATAGTGGAGATCTAAATGGTTCAACTTTACAGAAGAGGCGCCATCTACTGGCCAACTTGCGAAATCACTCACCTTGTTCTAATGATAAATTATTTTTTTGTAAGAAAATGGGGAACTCTTTTGCCATACTCGAATTAGAAAAAAATTATTTACTCTCCCCGTGTTTTAATTAAAGCCACTTATAATTTATACTTACAGTTAAACATTTTTTTTTTTGGCAAAAAATGTTAAAACGTTTTGCCTTTAGTTTATTCAACAATATCCAATATATTTATAGAAGAAAAATCATGATTTTCTCATTTTTAATTAAAAACTTCACTTTTATTGCGAAATTTAATTAAAGTCGTTTTTGAAAAATATTAAAAGTTAGCAAAATAAGTAGAATAAAAATCTTTTAATGATGAGTGAAATCTACAGGGTTATTTATGAGCTCAAAAATGAGAACAGACTTCGAGCTACTCGTGTTTTTTAACTCCGAATCGAGTATTTTGGTCCACTACCCAATAACAGCTTTTTGAAGCTTCTCAGTCGAGTCTAAAGACTTTGTCCAGATAAGTGTAAATAATCTTCCGAATGCATGGGACATTCTTAACATCGGGGTCCGATAGTTAAAAGCTTAAAAAGAGCCAAACCATAATGAGCCGCCACCATAGTTTCTGAAGGTCTAAATGAGCTAAGACTCTTTAATGTGGTGATCTTGAACTGCAAAAAGATTAACTTGGATTGGTCAGATGGTTTTAATTACTACTGGCACAAAATTAGGGCGCCTGAGAGCTTCTCGACCTCCCGTAACTTTGGTGGCGGCTAACAATCGGGCCCCGATATGCAAGATTTATGTCGCATGAACTTGGAAGGTTATGACAACTTATTGTACGAAGTGTTAATAACCTTTTTGGAGCGCGAATCGGACTAGGATGACACCTTTTAGCAGGATAATTTTGCCATACACGTGTCACGATTTGGAATGGCCAACGCGTTCTCCGTATTTTTTGAGAAGTAGTCTTGCACGTCGTGATTATGATGGCGGAAGACAGTTCAACTCTAATAAAAATAATATTCTCATAAGACACCTTTAAAATAAGTTGAAAAAAAGATTTAAGTAAACTGGTTAAGAAATATATTTTTGATAAATCCTTTTAGCAAATTTTTGTTAGTCCAATGAAATTTTTGAGCATACAAAAAAATCAACCATTCACATTTCCTTTTTTGTTATTTCCATTCCCTTATCCAATGACTAGTCAGCAATTAGTGCAGTCTATTTGTTCATTCATCATTTCATCTGGGCAGATGTGCTGCTTCCCAATCTGCCACGACCAAAGTCAGACAAATTAGCGCGCCCTGGGCACGGGCATAAGCACTGGTCACGGTCTTTTGATGAATTGAATGGAAAATAAAAAAAAATAAAGAAAAAACCTCTCGAAGAGTTACGCATCGTTTTGTGTCAAGAGTGTCGACTTGATTGGTTCTGACAGCGCGCGAACCGAAGGACTCAACTGAAGGACGGGCAGCTGTGCACACGAACGCGAAAAGAAGATCGCGTAGATCTTGATCTTGATATGGATGTGGATGATGATGATCTTGAGAGCGTGAGCGCAAGCGCAAGCGAGGCGACATAAGTGTAGCAAGTTTGTTTGTTTTGTCGGGGAGCCGTGTAGGGTCAGCCATATGCAAATCTCAATGGGTAGTTCATCCTTTGAAGCTGCTGCGCCCAATGCTGATGAGCATTGATTGTTCCACTCGGAGCGAAAGTGACCATCAAGAAGGGTCTTCGTTTTGATTGAATACAAATTAAAGTTGATTTTGCATAGAGCGTCAACTTTTATCTCATGGTTTCCAGTTTTGTTTGTCTGCCTTTGTAACAAGTGAGCGAGTTAACGGTCGTTCTTTTTGAAAGCCAAAATTGTAACGGTTGTAATATAAAATTTTTGATGGTCTTGACCCATAGAAAAACTGAACTTTCTTTTGACAAGATTTTGCAATTATAATTAACAAAAGGGCATGGCAAATTTAATGGCCAAACTTTGTTCACGAGAAACCTCATAATGTACAAAACACGCGGCAGGGTTAACCCTTTTGTCATCTCAGGCCAGTAGGCGTGTCCGGTGGGTTAAGGTCTTAAAAAATTTGCCAATTTTATAATTTTACAATTTTATGGGCCACGCCCCGACCGATTGACAACTGTCAGCAAAAAAAAAACTGTAACAATTTTTTAATGGCTTCATTAAATGGGCAACCCCAAAAGTCACTCCCCTCCCCTACCCACTGGGCTAACCCTTCTCATACGTTTTGCATTTATTACAGTACAATAAAATAACATCGATTAAAAGCCGTTACAAATGTTTTCCATTTGTCTGCGTGTGTCGCATTTTCGCCTTTTTTGCAAATTTCCATTTTTTTATTCCTGAATGGTGGAAAATTTGCGTATCGATTTCGCCAATTCGCCCCTCTCTCCAGGCCTGTAGAGTAATTTATGCGAATCGTTGATACGCATCTCAAATATAATAAATGAAAACTGTGAAATGAATGAAATTATAAACTAAATGATTGCATATGCGATTCGCAATTCAAGGCTTGTGCCATTTTTTGTTGTGGGCATCCTTTTTTGTTGGGATGAGGCGGTTTACTGTAGTTTTGCTGGAAGGGAGTAGATGGTGAGTGACATATGCCAGAAATTGAATTGAATTTTTCTTGCATAATATCTATGAAATTTTTAAAGTACGTGAACTGTGACCAAAGATGGTAGGACAGATCCTGATGTCATCATTTGTTAAGGTACCCCTGCTTTTAAAAATCTTTCTAATTTTCTTTAAGGTACAAAGAGTTATTGGACAGACAGAAGGAACATTTGCGATCCTATAAAGTATATATATTCTTGATCAGCATCAATAGCCGAGTTGATATAGCCATTTACGTCTGTCCGTATATACATCTGAGATGGTAAGAGTTAGAAGCTTACAGTATAGATGAACGATGGAAGTGTTAGCACCCCTACAATATGAAAAAACCCTGAATCTCCCGACATTTGTAGAATATATTGTTCCATCATATTGGACATATATTTTAATCATCATTAATTACACTGTGATAGTTTTTTTCAAAAAATGAAAAAAAAAAAAACCCCAACTTGAACGGTTGTTCCCTATTTCGGGCCCTAGGAATCGAACTGCATCATTACTTTTTTGAGTTATAACGATGATTTTAAACAACATTTTTTTAAAGTTTTTTTCGAAGTAACATTTTTTTGTAAAGCCGGGTATCCAGCACTGCGAAAACAAAAAATTCCTGGCATACTTCATATAAAAAAAACTGTGCCAGGAATTTTTGTTTACCTTTTCCTGTCATTGGTATCCAGCAACATGAACGAAATCCACAGTTTGTTATCGATAGTTGGCCTATCGTTTGCGTGTGTGGATGCTAAAAATTCTGACACACAACACAGGAATATATTTTCTACAATTATTTTTGACGTGATGGGCGAAAAGATGAAAAAGGTTACTCCCCTATCTGCAAATATACTTCTCGGATATTCCTTTCCAATTGACGATTGCCTTTTGCCAAATAAGAGAAAAGAAAATCTTTGTCAAGATAATTGGCCCTGTTCGCATTTGCATGCATTTCGAATTCATTGACATGTCGTCTACTGTTTGTTGATTTTTTTAATTTATTTTTGATTTTTTCTGCTATTTGCTGGAGATCTTGACAGGGAGCAGCTGCGGTTTTTAGTTGGAGTACATCAACCATCAAAGTGTCATCCATCATTTTGATGGGTCGCTTTTTGCGTAACTTTCTTTTTTGTAATTTTTGTGTTTACATGTTATGCCTCCCAGGCAAAGTCCACACACCTCGTTGGGATTCCGACCATTAAAATCTTTTATCCTGACTAAAGATCACTGGAACTTTTTTTTACGCCTTTGCAAAAAATGCAAATTTGCATGAAGCCAAAGCGTTATGTTGGGTGCGTTGCGTCGCGTCGCCCTGGGCTGGCCTCGTGCGTGGGCTGTCACAATACGCAAGATTGCCTTAATGGGGTAGCCCCAAATAATTTTCCACGGGCCGGCCATGAAATTGCCCTCGCCAGCCTCTTCTGACTAATAACTAATCAACTGTCAGGCCAAATAACTCAATTAACTTGATCTCGCCCAGAGAAGAGTTCCCGGGAATTTCCAAAGTGCAACTGAGTGGCAACTGTCAAAATTCTGTTCGAAAATTCAACGAATTTCAGATCAAAACAATATGAAAATGCATTTCTCAAGACAAGAGACTAAAAACGATCGAGCGAAGCCACCATTGATCCAGCCTCTTATAAAGTGGCGACTATCATTTCGTACCCCAAGCGACCATGACTTGGTGGAAATGCGTTTCAGTGGAGATTGGAGAATGGAGGAACGGTCTACACTAGCTGGTGGTTCCACTCCTGTCTAGCTTTGGCCAATAAGGTGACCCGGCCAGAAGAAACCTGAGTGTAAACGGGGGGTGTGCAGGGTAAAGGGGGGAAATATTACTTTTAGCTTTTTTGTTGCTGCCTACCTCGCATTAAAAGGCAGCACACACCTTTAGCAATCAATATCCAATAACCCAATAGAGCAACAACATTTTCATTTTCATAGTATCTGCATATGACAAAGCGCACTCAAACTTGTAACACTATGGAATGAGCAAACAACAATAACAGCAACAACAACAGCAACAACCAGCTTATAACATGCCCCGACTCCAACCAACAATAATACAAAGACGCGGCCGCAAAAAAAAAAACGTTTTCTTGAAGGCCTCAGAAGAGAGAATCGAACCTAATGAGTTGAAGTAGGCAGCACACACGAGAGGAGACCGATCTGATCAGATCGGACCGGTTTCCTTGTCTGTTATGCAGAGGAGCACGGGAATGAACGATATAAGCCGTTTGTCACATAGAAATTATTTGGGACCAAGTATAAGTAACCAATGAAATGAACAAAAAAAAAAATAGAAGGTGTACCCTTGCAGTTTTTTAAAGACGCTACCATTGTCAACAAAAAACTTTTTCTCACTAGAACTAGTTTTTCGACCGATTGTTTCTATGACAGCTATATGCTTAATAGACCTGTTTTTAATAAATTTTTCCTGAATTATGTATAAAACTAATAAATACCTAAGATTTCGACACTAACATAAAAGTTTTTATACGTTACTCGTAGAGTAAAAGGGCATACTAAGTTCGTGCAAAAAAAAAAAAAAAAATAAAAACAAAAAAACTTGATCAGCATCAATGGCCGAGTCGATTTAGACATGTCCGTCTGTCTGTCTGTGTCTGTCTGTCCGTCTGTCCCGTCCGTCCGTCTGTATAACACCTAGATCTCATACGGGGGTCTATAAGAGCTGAGCTACCATTTTCAGTGTAGACTTGTATTATCTGCACTAACCTGATCAAATTGTTTCAAATTTGCCACGCCCCCTCCCGCCCCCGCAATATGAAAAAACCTCTCCTTATCTCCCACAATTTTGAAATAGATTGTTCGGACCTTCTAGACATATACTTTTTAATCATCATTGCCTATCAGTCCGCCTATATCATTTCTGATCAGATGAACGATAGAAAGTTTCCGCCCCCGCAGTTTTAAACGAGAGCGTAAGTTGAAGTCGGCCCTGCTCGACTTCGATACCCGTTACTCAGGGTAAGGTGCCCCAAATTGTGGGAGAGGCTAAGTTTTCAAATTGCAGGGGCGTGAACTTTTCTCGTTCATCTGATCAAGAATGATGTATGGCGGATCGGTAGGTAATATTGATTAAAACGAGAAGGCAAAGCTAACTTCGTCTGTGCCGAAGTTTGAATACACTTGAAAACTTTATTCCAACTGATTTAACCGGTAAAAATATATATAGGATATAGATATCGATATTTAAAATTTAAATCATTGAATAAAAATTTGATACCATTAAAAAACTTTTCTTAGTAAAACACATTTTCCGACCGATAGGTCTGGCAAGCAGCTATATGCTATAGTGATCCGATTTTAAATTATTTCGAAAGTATGTGAAATTATATAAAACTAATATATACCAAGATTGGGGACGCTACGACAGAAAACAAAAGTTTTTCTCACTAGAACTAGTTTTGACCGACCGTTTCTATGAGAGCTATATAATATAGTCATCCCGATTTTTGATAAATTTTTCCTGTCTTATGTGAAAGATAAAAACTAACATATACCAAGTTAGTGACTCTACATGATGAAAAGTTTTTACTCACTAGAACTAATTCCTTAGACCGATCGTTCCTATGGAAGGTATATAATATAGTCATCCGATTTTGATAAATTTTTCCAGAATTATGTGGAAACCTATAAAAGTAAATACGAGAAGATTAGGTGACGCTACAATAAAAAGCAAAAAGTTTTTCTAACTAGAACTAGTTATGGACCGATCGTTCTTAGCAGCTATGATATAGTCATCCGATCCGGCCGGTTCCCGACATATTATTGCGTGCAGCAAAAGAGCTCTGCGCGTAGAACCAGACAGACAGAGACAGACAGACAGACAGACGGAGAGGGAGATCGAGACGGAATTGAACCTCAGCTCGTCGTCCTGATCAATAATATATAGTTTATGGGGTCGGAAATGAATATTTCTATGCGTTACAAACTTCTGGGCAAAATTAATAGTACTCTTTCAAGTGCTATAAATTATGTCTGAAGGTTTTAACAACGTATTTCCAAAATTGTGGGAGATGTGAGGTATTTTTCGAATTGCGGGGCGGCAACTCTTCTATCGCTCGTCTGATCGGAAAATGATGCATGGCAGATCGATAGGTAATGATGATTAAAAATATATGTCTAGAAGGTTTCGAAAACAATCTATTTTCTAAATTGTGGGAGATATGAGGTTTTTTTCACATTACGGGGGCGGGAGGGGGCGTGGCAGAGATTTTGAAACAAACTTGAGTCTGCGTGCAAAAGATACAAGTCTACACTGAAAAAATGGTAGCTCTAGCTCTTATAGTTCCTGAGATCTAGGTGTTCATACAGACGGACAGACAGACGACAGACAGACAGACAGACAGAACAGACAGACAGATGGACAGACGGACATGTCTATATCGACTCGGCTGTTGATGCTGATCAAGAATATATATACTTTATAGGGTCGGAGATGCTTCCTTCGGCTGTTACATACATTTGCACGAACTTAGTTATACGAGTAACGGTATAAAGCCTTATATCTCCACAATTTCGAAAACAGATTAATCAAACTTTTGGGTATGCAATCATCATTACTTATCGATCCGCCACACATACGTCAGATGAGTTATAGTAGAGTTGCCACCAATTTGGAAAAAAAGCAATTTGGGCATGTTGTGGTCCTGGCAAATATTCTAAACCTTACCCTGAGTAACGGTATATCAGGGGGAAAGTCGAGCAGGGCCGACTTCCAGCAGCCTCGTTTTTGCAGAGCTTCGGTTTTACCGTCGTTCTATGGCGGCTATATGCTATGTCCGATCGGTCTGTTCCGATAAATGTGGAGCCTATGCAAATTTGCATGGGCTGCAATCCCAGTTCGGGTCGGGTTTTTGGTGCGCCGATCCTTCTACATTTTATGACCCCTCGAACCTGAACCCAGGAAACAGACCACTTATGCAAATAATGGTTCGGTTCACTATATAAGTTAATTTTTCAAACGAAAGAAATTACATTAGGGATTTTTAAAAAATATACTTTCAATGTCTCTACGTCTGATTCCAAAAGAAAAGAAGATAATGGGAGGGGAGCAGTAGGAAACAGCAACCAAAAATCAAATATTATTATATAATGTCATATTATTTAATGTCATCAACATTTTAGGTTTCTTCAAGAAAATTGTGCACTAGAATATACATCAAAAAAGTTTTACTAGAATTTTTCAACATAAATTTTGTACTAGCCTTCTAATCCTAGAGCTCCAGGAAGATATAATGCCTATTTAAAATAATTCCTACCGATGTCTGATGACCAAATACGAAAGGATTGACTTGAGTACGGATTTTTCCATTTCGAAAAATTCTCTTCTTGATTCCGTCTTGAGTGTTTTTATTTTTACTCGAAAAATCTTATTTTAAAGAGAACGAATTGAAACAAATTGAAAACTTGATCTCGGTTTCTGTAAATTGCTATTACTTACTTACTAACGATGTAGAATTTTGGAATTAGGTTGGAGCTTTTGGATTGATACAACAATTTTAGGATTGTTTTAATACGTTCTTGATTAATGTATCAAGTTCGACTTATCAGAAGGTTTATTTAGCTTATTAACTAAACTAGGTAGATCCTCTTAATAATGACTCATGTCAGCTAAAAGATATGATATATCAATCTTATGAAACCAATTAAAACAAATTCATAAATAAAAAGAAGGAAGATAAGCTATACTGTTCAAAGTACCGCGGTTCGAATCAAAACCTGCGGTTCAGATGATCCAGAACGGTACCCGAACCGGACAAAAACCTCACCAGGTTTGGAACCTCAAAATTTTGGAGGTTTGCAACCTTATTTACAAAGTTTTTCAAAGAATATCGCGTCTTTTGTGAGTTTGGATCTGAATATCTACACAATTTTAAATAGCCCGTTCAAGAGGTTAATACTAATAATAATGTATCCGAAATATTTCAAAGGCCTACAAAATAAAATAAGAATTTTGTCCCGTACTTTGTCAGCTTTGAGATTATTTGCCCGGTTAAAGTACGAAACTCATGATTTTTATTCTAAATGTTTTAATTTTAACTAATTTATTTATCTATATTTTCTTGCTTTCGTTCCACTGTCTCCTCGATATTGCGTTATACTTCGTCTGATTGAATCCCTATTTATGCGCTTAAGGTTAATCAAAGCGCGTTCCTGCGATCTTTACACTCGGACATGGGGACAGACAGACAGAACTGAAAGAGAGAGAGAGAGAGCAAGAGATACCGGAGCAGCACAAACGGAAGGCGCAGCACCGGGCAACAGAGACAATTGGAATTTCGGTCGTGTCACAAATGCCAATGAATACGACGAGAATATGGCCACAGGATATGTGCCCCAGTTGTTGCCCGAGTCCATCCATAAATAACAAAATTTTATGTGTTTCGCGCGGGACAACTAAAATGAAGAGGAAAAAGAACAGAGAAATGTGGCACCATGGGGCGCCAACCGATTGTCCAGACTCAACGGTACGTGTTTGTACTAACAAAGACGAGGATACAAAAAATCTAAAAAAATTTTAATGAAAATCCAAAAGAGAGCTGAGAATTTATGCAGGCACCGGACTATAACTATGGGCTGCCACTTATTTATCACAACAATCACAAGCGGGCACCCGAACACAAACCAATTGGACACGCGCCCATGGAAATGAAGCTGGAACACTGGGACTCCAAAAGCCTGTCCACACGCGATCAGTGCAATTAAGAGTCGACTCGGATCGGTTATGGGTTGGGTGGGATTTGGGGACCCCTGTAACAAGGTGCTAAATCATAGGTGACATTAACCCCCAAGCTATGGCACACCTTTATCAATGCAAAAGAAAGAAAAAAAAAAAACACCAAGACAAAAATGTTGCAGCCTATCAACTCCCAAAAAGGATAATGTTTGTGTGTAACAACAACAGCAAAAAAACAACTTGGGGCGAGCTAATGAAAAACGAAATGGCTGAATTATGAGCAACAAACTTGAACACTGGTTACCCTATGAAAAAGGTAAGATAGGGCTAATAAAATAGTTTGAATACTAGGGGTATTAGAATCAAATTGCTGGAACTCCATAAAAAGTTTGGTATTATTTAAGAAACCTACTCAACACTTTTCAATGTAAGGAAAATCAGCCAATTATTTGATGGTACTTAATATGCGTATTGACAGAAAAATGAAATTAACTCGAGAAAATGTTCGTGCAACGATTTATTATGATTTTCACGGAATTGTCGAAGCTAATAATTTTTCGATCAACTTACGTTGACTTGTGAGCGACAAGCACCATTCCTGTCACAGTATGTCTATATTCTAACGATTTAATTGTGTACCATTCGATTAAGAACGGTTTCTGCTTGAATCAATTGATGCTGTGATTGAATTGATATTGCAAGATCGTGGATAGATCATGTGGCATATCGTAATATTGAGGTATACCTGGGCATTAGATATTAAACATTTGGCCTTTACAGAACCATTGGGGAAAATATAGGGAAGGACCGAAATCATGTGGGGGGAAATCTTATGTTTCCATTCGTCGAAATTTTTCATCTGATAAAAAAATAATGTTTGGGCAAAAGGACCAATTATATTTGAATAATTAATATAATTTAATGATTTGGAAGGAAATAACCATTTTTTCAAGAAGTTTATACCATGTTGAATTTAGCCAATTCTGTCTCGTCTTTTGACAGTTAAATAATCTGGAGATAGTTTTATAAAAATCGAACCTACTTAATGGGCAGCCTTTAGAATGGCGTTGAAATACCGTCTTTATCAAATCCCTTGCAATATTTTTTTCGGCGCTTTGGGTTTGAGCCTACCTTTAAGACAAAATATATCACTACAGCATCGGAACGATTTGATGCGTTTATCAGCTAATATCGAAACTCTCTTACAGTTGAATGGATTATTTTTTAATTATCGACGAGGTTTGAACTACAGATGGAGGCGGAACAGATTCTGAATTGTTTTTTTTCTCTTTCACTCCTCATTTACACTTTTTCTTGATTTCTTTTGTAATGGACTATATATGAAAGTGCCCGTTTATAGTTATGTGCGTATATAGTGATGAGCTGATCGGTATTTCAGGGGTGGAGCCGTGCAATTTATGTGTTATTACAGATTCTCTTTCACAGCCCATTTAAGACATTAACGCGATTTATTTTGTAGTGGACTGTACAAGGAAGAAAGTGATGTAATGCTTACAACTAGACCCCCAATTGACGGGGGATATATTTAAAAAACCTTTGCGATATCACAGGATGAATAAGTTATTTATTCCCCATGTGATTTCTTATTGTGAAAATAAATTTGCGATGTTCGAAATTCATTGAAAAGTCAGGTTTCCTCAGGGAGTCCCGTCACTCATCCATCTCTTACCTTCAACATTTGCTCGTCAGAAGTTATTGGAGAATTAGGTTAAATTAACCACCGAAAACAGGTTGTCCTTTTCTACCACGATAATTGCGGCTCCCATCTTCCACATCAGCTCACTGAACAGAGTTACAGCCTTCAAAATATATCATCAATTACATGACTTGATCTAACTTGGCACCTCATAATTCATTTCGTTTACTACGATCAAAAAATATTTGCGAGGTCAAGGTCGTCGCCAGTCTCTATAAAAGCACTCTTTAGAGGTTAAATCTTCTGAGTGGCCAAAGTTTTCGAAAAAAAAAGTGAATTAATTTTTATGGATGCAAATTTTGAGCAAGAATGAAGCCATAGAAAAAGCCCTAAAATTAGCTGTGACGTAATAAAAGGTTATGTAAATTTCATATAAAAGCAATTCTATCAAAATATATATATTTTTTTATAGTCTAGAAATAAAAAAAGGTTCAAAAAAATTGTATATGGATCATAAAATTTTGAGTTTATTGACTTATTTTTACGCTTAAACATACTCGTATAGACTACTGTTTCCTTTCAGTTCTTTTTCTTGGTGGTAGCTGCGCAACCAATAAAAACAAATTGCTAAGAAAAATGTACAAATTGTGATTTTATTTTTTTTTTTATTTTACTTTTTGCATATCCTCTACTGTCCGTTTAATGGCCATTTGTAGTTCATATCGCACCGTCATGAATATGGCCATCGATCATTTCGCACCATGGCAACCAGGCCGTTGGCAACTTGTGGATTGGAAATTTATGACCATTTGTGGGGAAATGCAACCTACTCGTACTCTTCTCGCTTAATTCGCTGCTGCGGTTTTTATATTTATTTGTCTTTAACGCAATTGGAAATTTCCACTCAATGCCAAAATTCACTAGAAGTGGGTCAACACTAATAATGGTCAAAAAAAATAATAACAATAATGAAAAAGTGAGCGACAAAATTATCAAAAGACAGAGCCGGTTGTGTATGGCAAAAAATACAAAATTTATAACAAACTGTAACAAAACCTTAACAAATCGCACGAGAGAAAAATAATAATAATACAACAAAAATAGTATAACAACAAATGAAAAGGAATTACGCAATCAGTATTGCCCAATAATTAAACAATTCAATAAATCCAAATATGAAAATAAATAGTTATAATAAGTGTCAGCATGTGGACACAAAAGCGGCAAGCAAACGAACGAATTGAACGTACTTTTGTGCGAGGGTTAAAACGAAGCGAAAATGCTCTGAAAAAATAAAAAATATTATAGAATTTCAAATTATGAATAAAAGATTCTAAATACTTGAAGCTGAAAAGCAATATTAAATATTATACATAAGAAAAACACAAGTAGATTTCGATTTCGATCTAAGAGATCCTGATTTAAGCTCCTGATTTTAAGTCGAAAGATTGATCGATAAAAAAATATCCAACTTTAATTGCCTATATAAGGGTGGTATATAAGGGGTCTGCTGGTGCTCAGCAAATTAAGATTTGTGTAATTGTATTTTCTGTAAAATTAAAAGAGAAAATGTGAGGATTGTAACCTTGATATTTTAAGGGCCGTTTTCTCATCTTCATGTTTTTTTAAACTAAGGTCATCTTTCTCGACAATATATGTTGCCCTGGAAGACCGTGTTTAATCGCATCTGGGTCGTTGTAGTCTAAACATAGACAGTAAAAGCAGCCTAAAGTAGGCAAAACTATTTTAACCAAAAAGAACCAGGATTTGAAAAACGGAATGATAAGAGTATGAGTAAATGAATTCAGAACTCAACTTCTTCAATAAAACTATTTTGTGCACACTTGTGACTGACCCAACGACCTTTTAATAATATTCAAACTAGCAAGTTTTAGCCTGCTCAAGGTCATATAAGATATGTTTAGGTTTGCATTCCTATTATTTTATAGGCAAATTATTGTTGTCATTTTCTGTCATTGTAAACCCAGTATTACTATTTGGTGTAGAGACTCCATTCCTTTACCAGCTTCACCTTAAACTGTTATACTCTCTCCTGAAAAAGAGTGCAACTCATAAACTTGCCTTTTTCCAATCATTAAAACTATCCACACAATATAAATGTGTCTTCTGCATGCATAAGCTGTTCAGACAGACATTAAACTGCTTCACTCACCGATAAAGTTCAGTTTCAGCTTTGGGTGCACCCACGCTATAGCAGAACGGAACCACAAACAGTCACAGCCATGGGTTTCCATGGGAGCAGCTGTAGAAATCAAGATTACCGCTAAGTGAAATACGTTCCCTTGATGAACTCAACTCGTTTACTTTATTTCAAACAATCTTTGGCCATATTACAACGTAAAATGACAAATATTTGTTGTTTAGTTATTGAACGGCATGAAAAAAGAGGGCCGGGCACAATCCGATTTGTGGGCTTTTTGTCGTCCGATTGGTTTGCTGTCGCTGTTTTGTGTTGCCTTTCTCTGTGCGGCTTTTGTCATGATTGTCGTTTCGCGCGCTTCTCTTTCGGTCCGTTTCTTTTTTTTTTTTCGGTAGCTGCAGTTGTTGTTGTTGTCATGATATATATACTATATATATATGTTGTTGTTGTTGTTTTTTTTTGCCTTTTGTTTGTGCAAAGAAATTTTAATTATAAGTAACTTAACAAAAGCCAATTGTCATTGTAACTGTCGCCTGGGTTAAGCTCATTTATCAGTGGCACAGCCAGAGCAAAGCGATCGCTCACAGTTAAAAAAGAGACAGTTCACAAAAGCGTGGAAAAAACATATCGTGGAAAAGGTGGGAAAAGTTTGTCAAGTATTGAACTTAGAAGAAGCAATCGATTTCGAACTCGATATGAACATGCTGCAATATTATTTAAAGTATAATCGTATTTATCGAATTTAAAACATACACAGTTTCAAAGAGTTAAGATTTAAACTGAAATGGGCGCGTGTCAGGATTTTCAGCACGACACGAGAATACGAAGCCCAACTTTACAATGCTAATATTGGTCCAACATATCGTAGCATCGTAACATTGATTTGTTAAGACTCAATTACATTTATTACCAAAGTAAACTGTTATAGCCCAACCGATCTTAAGACGCTCATTAGTCTTTTATCATGGATTCCTTCAAAGTAAATTTGTAATACTAAATGTAGACTCTAAATTCAGATTTAGTCACATCTTACCGCACTATCGATGCCAATCGTATTTTATTAAAAACATAACCTAATTTCAGTAATCAGTCGTTTTTATTATTTTTTATTTTCATCGGTCCATGACATTGTCCTTTAAGCTACGTCACTGTGACGGATTCCCAATATTTGGTGCAAATTTTTGTAATAATATTTTTTTAAAGCCATCTTTAAAATGAAGCGTTACTGAATGGCGAGAAGGATCAGTAATATCTCTGCTGTTCGTGCCTATTCGTGTTGGTCGTGTTTTGGCGTGTTGGGTGGTATTGAACCGAGTTTCTGATTAAACTGATTTGATCTTTCGCAGTTTAAATAAAATGTGACTGGCACGAACTTACAACCAGTTAAAGTCGTGCATTCGCGTCACAGAACAAAAACCTATAAAGAAAACGCGCCCAAAAAATTCCAGAATTTCAGTGCTCCATATTATAAATTCCATAAAAAATTGAAATAATTTCTTGCGCCTCTCTTAGGGTATCCGCTCACTCCAGTTTGCTAAGATGAGTTTCCTGTCAAGAGCCCAGTCGGGGACTTGATCATATTAAGGGTTTCAATATTCGAATCGAAAAAGCGATCTTTTTATTTGTCGATATTCGATATTTTGATATGATCTTTCTTGTCTTTATAATCGATAACAATATTTAAAAATAAAATTAAACTTTTACATTCAACGACAGCTTTATCCGAAAGCTAGAGTGTAAACTTGCATTCTTTCCTGATCAAATTATTGTTTTTTTAGCTAATTGACGAAAATTGTTGCTGTCTCATTGCACTAATCTATCGATAAGATCTGCTGGGTTGGAGAATTTATAACATAATTAGAGGGCCGATATTCTAAATTTTACTACATAATGCGAATTAAATCCAAGTTGTAATACTTCGAGGCTACCTTAAAACTTCCATCTATCTATCATATTTTACTATCATAGGCCCAAGTATTAGGAAAATGGAAAATTCAAACTGTTTGTCTATATTGTTAAAGTCATTCTTGAATTTTTAATTCAAATCTTAGAATTACATAAAACCATATTTGATATGAAAGCCTAATAAGTATTAACCACACTCATATCACTTTATATGTGGAATTCTTAAGAATTGACTGTGTCTGGTTTCATTGCATCGGATAGTTTGTCTGTTAGATTTTTTTTTATAGACATTTTCGGTAGACCCATTCAAAGCAAAAAACAAAGTACAGAGCTTATTACTTATTTTTGATGAAGGACAAGTTATACAAGAATATGTTTTTTACATAGTACGAAAACCTTAGCATAAATTCTAAAATTTAAATTTTCATAGATTAATTTTGGGGATTTTTTTAAGTCCTCCTAGAGTTGATATTGACCTTGCTTATCTTAACTTAATAAGATTTGTATATTTTTTCACACAATATTATGTTAACCCCATAGATTAAATTCTACAATACATCCCCTTCTTCTAATTTCAAGTTTAAACTGGAAATGGTGTGTCAACTAATCTGGCATGGTTATTAGATCATATCATTGTGATCTTGGCCTGACCAGTTTTTCTTTCTGTTTTTTTTGTTTCTTTCCGATCAAACCCTTTTTAATTGCAGCCTTTGCCTTACTACTGTCTTTGAACCTATGATTAAAAATTTTAAACTTTCCCCTCCTTTTGCCTGAGAGGCATAACATTTGACCCTTGTCTATGATGCTGCAAAGATCCCTTTTGTCTTTGTACCTGACTGAATAGCCAAAAAAAATTTCTTATAGGGTTGCACAACCCTTTTGTCACCTTGCCACAGTTTTTGATGAACTCACTTCCGTCCAGCCTCCATCCCATCATCTATCAGTGTGATCTCAAGCCGGTCTGTTGCCTTGTCAGTTTTTGATTAGTTGAACTACTTCAAGTCCTTGCAGAAGTCCTGCTTGTCCCATGGGAATGCTGTGTGTACCTGGAGGGGTAATTCGGGCGCGTTGATTGTCTGTAAGGCGATCGATGCAATTTTCTCATAGTTTTCTACATGACCAAAACAGCTTAAGATCAAGTTAGCCAACTAAGCTGACCAGCCGGTAGCCCTCTTATGACATTTGGCAAAAATAAAAAATGAAAAACATACGAAACGCTAATCCCATCATAAAATGAGCTTCTAGCGTAATATATTTCCATTTCAATTTCAGTTTCATTGTAATGTTTGTTGTTGTTTGCTTTTGAAAAGTTTCCCAAACATGGAGCCAGTTAAGCCTGGAACCTGTTTGAAGGAGTTCCCAAGGCAAATGTTGGGCAATTTGAAAACAATTCCAGCGGTCTAATCAATATTAATCTTGCTGACGGTTTGATGGATTTTCTCATTTGCATTTCCTTCACTCTCCCGAAATTGCCGCCTTTGATGGATAGCTGTCCTGGTGCTGCTGTACATCATACTTTTTTTCCTTCTTATTCGGCCATCAATCAGCTTGGTCTGCAACTTCATTTGCGATTATGTGGCTGCATATTTAAATGCCAATTTTTATGCTGAGATTGTCAGAGGAGATCTTTTTTTGTGTATGTTCTTTTGATGCAAAATTACTTGCCTTTGTTGTGGGACCTTCATTCTATTATTCCATTATAATTTGCGCCTGACTGACCAATAAAGAAGAAAAAAAATATGCCAAAGAAAATCTTTGACAAAGCCAAGGGCCAAGAGCAGGAAAGTAGAAAAAAAAAAAACTCAGCATGAGTATTTGTGTTTTGGTATTTGTCTTTTTTTTCCTCCACTAGGTTCTGTCCCACCCCTCAAAGAAAAGCTGTGCTGATGCATGTAACTGAAATGGTCAATAACAAATCGGATTAGCACTTGTCACTCAATTCAATTAGGTTAAACTGAAGTAGGAAGGTGCAATTCTGCTTTCCCCCCTAATCCTGCCTTTGCAGCCCTAATTGGCCACACTTTGAAACTGTCCCTTTTTTTCTCAACCTGATAAATTACACCTTTTTTGATGTTGAAAAGTCAAAGAAAATTTTTAGCTCATCCCATAAATTTGCACCGTGGCCGCATAAAAATCAACTTACAAGCTGAGAGAATTGTCTTTTATTTTTGCTCATCCCTAAATGTTTCACCACTGACCCAGGAAAGGGATAAACTCTGCTAAATTTATGTGATCAAGATCACAGAAGAGTTTTCACCCAAAAAAACAGAAATTTGTAAGTCCAAACCAGCTGCGTTGAATAATTACCCAAACAATAAACGCTCAAAATAACAACAAGATACAACAGATAATCACAAACAACAACAACAACTGAACAAGAAAAACATTAAAAAAAAATGCATTGCACCTTACGGAAGATTTTTTTCAGGGCTTTTCTTTTGTTCTTCTGCTCTGTTGTATCTGGCAAAAAGGCGTGAAATACACACAACAAAATAATAAATATTTGTTAGGTTTGTTTTTTTTTTGTTGTTGGGCATATTTTCATATGCTGTTTAAGTAGTTGTGATTGATGTAAAAACGCGAGGACAAATGTGTTGAAAGATGCGGCGCAGGAGTCGATTTGTATCTGTAAGATAACCACTGAAATTGTTGGGTGTTGGGGGAAGAGGGTAGAGTTGCGCTACTGCTGTGATCTTATGCTTTGTCTTTCTCTTGCTCAATTGTAAGTTGACAGAAGACCAAATAAGCTTAATTAAATTGTGAATGAACTACGATTATACAGATATTGATCATGCCTCATAATATAAATCATATTACGATATGAATTTATAGTGATTCTCTTCAAACAGCTTTCCCACACTCACTCACTTTGTCTATGGGCAACAATATCTGAACTCATGTACTATAACTAAGGCATGAAGATCAGTAAATTTATAGGAGGTCTAAATGGTTCCAACTTTACAGAAGAGCGCCATCTACTGTAAACCCTCACCTTGTTCTAATGATAAATTATTTTTATGGAGGGGGAACTCTTTTGCCATATCCGATTAGAAAAAAATTATTTACTCTCCCCGTGTTTTAATTAAAGCCACTTATAATTTATCTTACGGCTAAACATTTTTTTTTTTGTAAAAAAATATTTAGAACGTTATATTTAGTTTATTCAACAATATCCAATATATTTATAGAAGAGAGAAAAATCATGATTTTCTCATTTTTAATTAAAAACTTCACTTTTTTGCGAAATTTAATTAAAGTCGTTTTGAAAAATATTAAAAGTTAGCAAAATAAGTAGAATAAAAATCTTTTTAATGGTGAGTGAAATATACAGGGGTTATTTATGAGCTCAAAAATGAGAACAACTTCTCGAACTCATGTTTTTATACACTTGAAAAGTGTATATTAATTTTGAAGTTTGCTATCATTTCCGACCCCATAAACTATATATATTCTTGATCAGGACGACGAGCTGAGTTCATTTCCGTCTGTCCGTCTGTCTGTCTGTTTCTACGCGAACTAGTCTCTCAGTTTTAAAGCTATCGAGCTGAAATTTTGCACAGAGTCTTCTTTTTACTGCGCGCAACTAATATGTCGGAACCGGCCGGATCGGATGACTATATCATATAGCTGCCATAGGAACGATCGGTCTAAGAACTGGTTCTAGTTAGAAAAACTTTTTGTTTTCCATTGTGGCGTCATAATCTTGGTGTATGTTAGTTTATAATAATAATTCTGGAAAAATTTATCAATATCGGATCACTATCGCGTATAGCTGCCATAGAACGATCGGTCGAAAAATAAGTCTTTTGTGAACAAAACTTTTTTGATTTCCATCGTAGCGTCTCAATCGTGAGTATATATTTGTTTTATATATTTCCACTAGTTCTGAAAATATATCGTAAATATGACTTTAGCATATAGCTGCCATATAAACGGTGGTCAAAAAACTACTTTAGTGAGAAAAACTTTTTTTTTTTTATCCTAGCGTCCCCAATCTTGGTATATATTAGTTTTATATGCTTTTACATAATTTATGAAAAATTTATAAAAATCGGATGACTATAGCATATAGCTGCCATAGGACCGATCGGTCGGAAAATGTGTTTTACTAAGAAAAGTCTTTTTTATGGTATTAAATTTTTTATTATCAATAATTTAATAATTTTAAATATCTGATATCTATATCCTATATATATTTTTCCAGTTAAATCACTTGAAGTAAAGTTTTTCAAGTGTATTAAAACTTCGGCACAGTCGAAGTTAGCTATTCTCGTTTAACTCCGAATCGAGTATTTTGGTCCACTACCCAATAACAGCTTTCTCAGTCGAGTCTAAAGACTTTTCCAGATAGTGTTAAATAATCTTCCGAATGCATGGGACATTCTTAACATCGGGGTCCGATAGTTAAAAGCTTAAAAAGAGCCAAACCATAATGAGCCGCCACCATAGTTTCTGAAGGTCTAAATGAGCTAAGACTCTTTAATGTGGTGATCTTGAACTGCAAAAAGATTAACTTGGATTGGTCAGATGGTTTTTTAATTACTACTGGCACAAAAATTAGGGCGCCTAGAGAGCTTCTCGACCTCCCGTAACTTTGGTGGCGGCTAACAATCGGGCCCGATATGCAAGATTTATGTCGCATGAACTTGGAAGGTTATGACAACTTATTGTACGAAGTGTTAATAACCTTTTTGGAGCGCGAATCGGACTAGGATGACACCTTTTAGCAGGATAATTTTGCCATACACGTGTCACGATTTGGAATGGCCAACGCGTTCTCCGTATTTTTGAGAAGTAGTCTTGCACGTCGTGATTATGATGGCGGAAGACAGTTCCAACTCTAATAAAAATAATATTCTCATAAGACACCTTTAAAATAAGTTCAAAAAAGATTTAAGGAAACTGGTTAAGAAATATATTTTTGATAAAATCCTTTTAGCAAATTTTTGTTAGTCCAATGAAATTTTTGAGCATACAAAAAAATCAACCATTCACATTTCCTTTTATACACTTGAAAAGTGTATATTAATTTTGCCCAGAAGTTTGTAACGCATTGAAATATTCATTTCGACCCCATAAACTATATATATTCTTGATCAGGACGACGAGCCGAGTTCATTTCCGCTTGTCCGTCCGTCCCGTCTGTCTGTCCGTCTGTCCGTCGGTCCGTCTGTCCGTCTGTCTGTTTCTACGCGAACTAGTCTCTCAGTTTTAAAGCTATCGAGCTGAAATTTTGCACAGAGTCTTCTTTTTACTGCACGCAACTAATATGTCGGAACCGGCCGGATCGGATTACTATATCATATAGCTGCCATAGGAACGATCGGTCTAAGAACAAGTTCTAGTTAGAAAAACTTTTTTGTTTTCCATCGTAGCGTCACTAATCTTGGTATATGTTAGTTTTATATGCTTTCACATAATTCTGGAAAAATGTATCAAAATCGGATCACTATAGCATATAGCTGCCATAGGAACGATCGGTCGAAAAATAAGTCCTTGTGAGAAAAACTTTTTTGACTTCCATCGTAGCGTCTCCAATCGTAGTATATATTTGTTTTATATGTTTCCACACAATTCTGGAAAAAATTTATCAAAATCGGATGACTATAGCATATAGCTGCCATATAAACGGACGGTCAAAAAACTACTTCTAGTGAGAAAAAACTTTTTGTTTTTATCGTAGCGTCCCCAATCTTGGTATATATTAGTTTTATATGCTTTCACATAATTTCGAAAAAATTATTAAAAATCGGATGACTATAGCATATAGCTGCCAAAGGACCGATCGGTCGGAAAATGTGTTTTACTAAGAAAAGTTTTTTTTTATGGTATTAAATTTTTATTATCAATGATTTAAAAATTTTAAATATCTGATATCTATATCGTATATATATTTTTCCAGTTAAATCAGTTGGAGTAAAGTTTTCAAGTGTATTAAAACTTCGGCACAGTCGAAGTTAGCTTTGCCTTCTCGTTTTGTTATTTCCATTCCCTTAACCAATGACTAGTCAGCAATTAGTGCAGTCTATTTGTTCATTCATCATTTCATCTGGGCAGATGTGCTGCTTCCCAATCTGCCACGACCAAAGTCAGACAAATTAGCGCGCCCTGGGCACGGGCATAAGCACTGGTCACGGTCTTTTGATGAATTGAATGGAAAATAAAAAAATAAAGAAAAAACCTCTCGAAGAGTTACGCATCGTTTGTGTCAAAGAGTGTCGACTGATTGGTTCTGACAGCGCGCGAACCGAAGGACTCAACTGAAGGACGGGGCAGCTGTGCACACGAACGCGAAAAGAAGATCGCGTAGATCTTGATCTTGATATGGATGTGGATGATGATGATCTTGAGAGCGTGAGCGCAAGCGCAAGCGAGGCGACATAAGTGTAGCAAGTTTGTTTGTTTTTGTCGGGGAGCCGTGTAGGGTCAGCCATATGCAAATCTCAATGGGTAGTTCATCCTTTGAAGCTGCTGCGCCTAATGCTGATGAGCATTGATTGTTCCACTCGGAGCGAAAGTGACCATCAAGAAGGGTCTTCGTTTTGATTGAATACAAATTAAAGTTGATTTTGCATAGAGCGTCAACTTTATCTCATGGTTTCCAGTTTTGTTTGTCTGCCTTTGTAACAAGTGAGCGAGTTAACGGTCGTTCTTTTTGAAAGCCAAAATTGTAACGGTTGTAATATAAAATTTTGATGGTCTTGTCCCATAGAAAAACTGAACTTTCTTTTGACAAGATTTTGCAAATTATAATTAACAAAAGGGCATGGCAAATTTAATGGCCAAACTTTGTTCACGAGAAACCTCATAATGTACAAAACACGCGGCAGGGTTAACCCTTTTGTCATCTCAGGCCAGTAGGCGTGTCCGGTGGGTTAAGGTCTTAAAAATTTGCCAATTTTATAATTTTACAATTTATGGAGGCCACGCCCGACCGATTGACAACTGTCAGCAAAAAAACTGTAACAATTTTTAATGGCTTCATTAAATGGGCAACCCCAAAAGTCACTCCCCTCCCTACCCACTGGGCTAACCCTTCTCATACGTTTTTGCATTTATTACAGTACAATAAAATAACATCGATTAAAATCCGTTACAAATGTTTTCCATTTTGTTGCGTGTGTCGCATTTTCGCTTTTTGCAAATTTCATTTTTTATTCTGAATGGTGGAAAATTTGCGTATCGATTTCACCAATTCGCCCCTCTCTCTCGGCCTGTAGAGTAATTTATGCGAATCGTTGATACGCATCTCAAATATAATAAATGAAAACTGTGAAATGAACGAAATTATAAACTAAATGATTGCATATGCGATTCGCAAATGTTCGGCTTGTGCCATTTTTTAGGGGGCATCTTTTTTTGTTGGGATGAGGCGGTTTTACTGTAGTTTTGCTGGAAGGGAGTAGATGGTGAGTGACATATGCCAGAAATTGAATCAAATGTTTCATGCAAATTTACTAGCAAATTGTTTAAGCACGTAAACTGTGACCAAAGATGGTAGGACAGATCCTGATGTCATCATTTGTTAAAATTTCTGCTTTTAAAAATCTTCTAATTTTCTTTAGGTACAAAGAGTTATTGGATAGACAGAAGGAACATTTGCGATCCTATAAAGTATATATATTCAGATCAGCATCAATAGCCGAGTTGATATAGCCATTTACGTCTGTCGTATATACATCTGAGATGGTAAGAGTTAGAAACTACAGTATAGATGAACGATGGAAGTGTTAGCACCCCTACAATATGAAAAAACCCTGAATCTCCCGACATTTGTAGAATATATTGTTCCATCATATTTTACATATTTTAATCATCTTTAATTACACTGTGATAGTTTTTTTCAAAAAATGAAAAAAAACCCCAACTTGAACGGTTGTTCCTATTTCGGCTTGGAAATCGAACTGCATCATTACTTTTTGAGTTATAACGATGATTTTAAATAAATTTTTTTAAAGCACTGCGAAAACAAAAATTCCGGCACACTTCATATAAAAAAACTGTGCCAGGAATTTTTGTTTACCTTTTCCTGTCATTGGTATCTAGCAACATGAACGAAATCCACAGTTTGTTATCGATAGTTGGCCTATCGTTTGCGTGTGGATGCTAGAAATTCTGACACACAACACAGGAATATATTTTCTACAATTATTTTTGACGTGATGGGCGAAAAAGATGAAAAAAAAAAACGAGAAGGCAAAGCTAACTTCGACTGTGCCGAAGTTTTAATACACTTGAAAAACTTTACTTCAAGTGATTTAACTGGAAAAAATATATATAGGATATAGATATCAGATATTTAAAAATTATTAAATTATTGATAATAAAAATTTAATACCATAAAAAAAACTTTTCTTAGTAAAACACATTTTCCGACCGATCGGTCCTATGGCAGCTATATGCTATAGTCATCCGATTTTGATAATTTTTTTCAAAATTATGTAAAAGCATATAAAACTAATATATACCAAGATTGGGGACGCTAGGATAAAAAACAAAAAAGTTTTTCTCACTAGAAGTAGTTTTTTGACCGACCGTTTATATGGCAGCTATATGCTAAAGTCATACGATTTTGACAAAAAATTTTCAGAATTATGTGGAAATATATAAAACAAATATATACTACGATTGGAGACGCTACGATGGAAATCAAAAAAGTTTTGTTCACAAAGACTTATTTTTCGACCGATCGTTCCTATGGCAGCTATATGCTATAGTGATCCGATATTGATAAATTTTTCCAGAATTATGTGGAAGCATATAAAACTAACATGTACCAAGATTAGTGACGCTACAATGGAAAACAAAAAAGTTTTTCTAACTAGAACTAGTTCTTAGACCGATCGTTCCTATGGCAGCTATATGATATAGTCATCCGATCCGGCCGGTTCCGACATATTAGTTGCGTGCAGTAAAAAGAAGACTCTGTGCAAAATTTCAGCTCGATAGCTTTAAAACTGAGGGACTAGTTCGCGTAGAAACAGACAGAGACGGACAGACGGACAGACGGACAGACAGACAGACAGACAGACGGACAGACGGACGGACGGACAGACGGAATTGAACTCAGTGTGTCGATCAAGAATATATATAGTTTATGGGGTCGGAAATGAATATTTCTATGCGTTACAAACTTCTGGGCAAAATTAATATACACTTTTCAAGTGTATAATGAATTGAGGATTTCCAACGCTGGAGAGCAAACAATGGAGAATGTTTATATCGTTATCTTATATAAAATAATTTGATATTTTATTATTGCTGCACACCAGCAAATTCATCTTGCCAAGATACTTGGCTTTACAGCTGACAAAGTTCTTAGTATTATTTTAAATATATTAGGGGTAATCCTTTGGGGTATACGACCACGAATGGCTTTAATTGGCTATCACTAGAGGGCCGGGTATTTTTTGGGCTTCGTCGTTTTATGGTTTGGCCCAGGCCCGTAATAAGCCCGGATCGATTTACTCGGCCCGTGCACACATCTACATACTTCCTACTTTGGATATTATCTAGAGCCTTACGGCTTTCTATGGCTTTTTTCCAAGCGAACAATGTGTGGACAATGTGGCTGAAGAGGCCATATCTGTCTACGGTTTCAGATGCTACATTCTCCTACAAAGGCTGCACATATGTGGGATCCAGTCGCTAGGCCGAATTGACCATTTCGTTCATAATTTTAATTTATTTAAATTAAAGCGCCTTACAAAACACAACAGATTAATAAGTGTGACCTTGCACCGTTTAGGCCTTTTTTAATTTCTTTGTCTTTTTTTACCGTTTCTGGTCACACTGTTTTATTTGAGGTCCACACACTTTTAATAAATAGCAAATTCCTGACAGGAATTTTCCGCAGTGGTGGATACTAGCCTTAACCCCAAAAATGCGATATTTTATTCTCGTGAAATCTAAATAAATATATTAAAGTGTCCTCTACTTTTTTCGATATCATTGCGTATTCAAAAGATATAGATTGAAATCTAAAAAATAATAATTTTTACATAATTTTTATTACCAAAATGACATTAAATTAGAAATCAAGTTATTGTTGAAGAACAAAAGGGAAGATATTTAAAAATGATTTTATTGTGATTTAACTTACTAATTGGAAATTTTAAATAATTTGTTGTTAAAAATATTATCTTAAAAAGGTTGCAATTATTTTAGTTTTTGGAGCATATCTTTTGAAAACGCAGTGATATAAAAAATCTGTATATGTGGTAAATTAGAGGACATGTAAATCTATGTATTCAGATTTCACAAAAATCAGATATAATTTTTG
The DNA here is from genome assembly GCA_018904225.1 of Lordiphosa mommai. Taxonomy (NCBI): domain Eukaryota; kingdom Metazoa; phylum Arthropoda; class Insecta; order Diptera; family Drosophilidae; genus Lordiphosa; species Lordiphosa mommai. The sequence continues at coordinate 65,910 of JAEIFT010000369.1, read as the reverse complement.
TACAATTTAGAAAAAAATTTTAACTTGATGAAAAACTTAAAAAAAAAATATTATGAAGCTATCGATTCCCAGGGCCCGAAATAGGGGAAAACCATTATAGATGGTCATGCCTTTTTTTCGACTTCGATCATATGAGCGATGGTCGAGTTATAAGCAGAAATCAAATAATTACGCTGGGCAGCACTTGCCGCAATCGAGTTGGGCAGCACTTTCACAGTGTTACCACACTTAAAAGTTATCAGTTATATATAAACTTTGGCAGGAACCTAGAGGAGAAAAACTATTAAGTATTAGTTTTGAAATCGTCATATTTTCAAATCCCACCTACCACTTCCACAGGTGACAATAATTTAATCCCTTCAAAAAATTTCCTGCAAAATGTGACAAAAATTAAACTGAACCGACCAGTTAACGCCTCTCCAAAAAAAAAAATAAAATAATAACTGAAAGAAAGACAGCCAAATCTTATTATGTATAAACCAAGGAACCCTTCAACTCAAAGAAAAAAATAAAGAGAAGAAGAAAAAACATACACACTGAATAGAAATTCAAAGAATCTAATGAAAAGCGCAACAAGATACAAAATAACAAAATGCTAGACACACACCGATGCCATTCTAAGTGGAAAGAACGCATGTAATTGACTTTTGTGTTGTGCATTTTTCATTCATTCGATGGCCAGACAAAAGGGCGGCAGCCAAAGAGTAAAGAAGGCGACAATTCATTGAGGACGAGAGGATGCAGACACACAAACCCAGACAGCCTGGCGACGCGTCGCATCGCCTGGCCCGAAGCCTAACGAATCTCTCAATGGCGCAACGTGCAGCTCCTCGCTCTTCCACCTTTTTGGCTAAGGATACGCCGAAAAAGTGTCAAAATTCCTATAATCCGCTTTAAGGTGTTTTAATGCCCCGTCTGAGTCCCTCATTCGAGGGACTGGTCAACCTGCCACCTTGCCTCTCTGTCCGACTGTTTGACTGTCTGTCTGTCTGCTGCCCCTTGCCGTCGTTTCACATGAATGAATTTTCAATTTGCTGCTTGTCCATTGTCTTGGCAACGCAGAGCGGCAGCCGCCCGCGTCCTGCCATTCAAAACCTGAGCACGTAGGTGTTTTTTGTCCATGTCATTGTCTCTGGCAGTGGCTCTGACCAGGGGCCCCAGAAACAAAGACTCAGCGGGACAGCAGGCGAGCATTACGAATGGCCGCCAGGATAATGCGCGCATCTTTTCCCGCAGCGACAGAGTGAGAGAGAGAGAGCGAGCGAGATGGAGTTTCTAACAAAAGTGCAGCCGCCGTTTGGTTATGTTCAATAAAGCAAGGTCAAGTGGAAATTGTCAATTAACTGGCATTCCAACTCCTTTACTTTCCCATGCCCATCACGGTTTGAACTGATTTGCCCACCTCCATCGATTTTCATCTTTTTTTTTGGTCCTTTCTTGCCGCGTAATCATGTCCATTTAAATCGATCTTTCCACTGAAGCTTTTGGCTGCTGTCCATTAGGCCAAAGCCAGTTAAATTCCATTTTTCATATGTCTGGGACACTGACCAACTGTTTAGTAAGTTCTCTGACCATGTGAACATGAGTTAGCGCATTTTTCCCACTGGACGGGACATAAAAAAAAATAAATGTGAATATTTCACAAAAAATAAAAAGGTAGCCCCACTAATCAATTGGTCAGCGCGAGACAGCCTGTCTGGGGGTGATTACGCATGTTGTTTCACAGGAAAGAATTGTATAAAAGTGCTTTAGATGCGTTTTTATATTACAGATTAAATTGATTGAATAAAATACAATTTCTAGGTCTTCTAACTAAAGTACCCGCCCTGACGTATAAATGGCAGCTGTTGTTCTGTGAGGCACGACAGGCACGATATGGTCACGAAATCTATACTAACAATGCACGATATACATTGGATCTCTCTTAAATAGGACCAAACACTGCCTATAAGTGCCTCCTAGCCTTTCCTCATCCAAAACGGATATAAGGCCACATTTAAACACGTTAAGCTATTAACTCAAGGAAGTAAACTGTAAACAACGAAATGCCTAAACAATGAAAATTTAAATACAAACCATATCTGGAGCTGACTTAGTTCGGAATTTCATATCTGTAAACAAAAATCTCATTTCAAGCAAAGTTAAAAAAACAATATCTTAAACTAGAAATAATATTTTTTCCGAATGCATAAATTTTAAGGCCTGTTCTCGTTGTACTTGTTTAATAATTTTGCTTGTGTTATTCGGCTTATTACTTCAAATTTCCAATTATGTTTATTCGACTGTCTTAAAGGCAAAACGTTTTAACCGAATTTTCGAATCGCTTCTTAGAATTCAGAACTTTTAACAATTCCTTGTCTACGCCCTTAGAAAAAATCTTACTCTTGTTAAGTGACTATTGCTAAGTGACTTTTTTGAAAATAAAAAGCTTTTCCAATCATTCCCTTTTGGATTCGGTGTTAAACTTTAGGTCTGATAAACAGACCGAGCTTAAATTAAAAAGAAGACAAGCCAAGAAGACAGATCCTCTAGGCACGTAAGAATAATCCATAGAAAGACTCAAACTGAAAAAAAAATATTTTTCAAAGGTAGAAGACTTAAGGTTGTATTGACAGCTTCCTCAAGCATGAACTTTGCTCCACTAAAATGACAATATCTCCTAAACTATTTCGAATTTTTGAAAATGGTATGAAGGGGATGGAAGGGGAATGCCCAAGCTATAATAATAATGCAAAACAAAAAAATCGGAAAAAAAAAATATTTTTCAAAGGTAGAAGACCAGCTCTTAAGGTTGTATTAACTGCTTCCTCAAGCATAAACTTTGCTCCACTAAAATGGCAATATCTCCTACGCTATTTCGAGTTTTTGAAAACGGTTTGAAGCGGATGAAAGGAGAATGCCCAAGCTTAATAATAATGCAAAACAAAAAAAACCCTAAAAAAAATATTTTTCAAAGGTAGAGACCAGCTCGTAAGGTTGTATTGACTGCTTCCTCAAGCATGAACTTTGCTCCACTAAAACGGCAATATCTCCTAAACTGTTTCGAATTTTTGAAAATGGTTTGAAGAGGACTCAAACTGCCCTCCAGTCCTAATTCTACTATATCGGTGATAAACTCTTTAGAAGCTGAAACAAGAAAGCATCATCGTTTGCTTAACTTTCATTGGACACCTAGACTCGGTCAAAGGTTTGTTTTACTCTTTAATTTCTCGAAAATTGACCACCCTGTACAATTGATCCGGGATTTAATGCTGCTTTCGAAAGCCAAATGATTTTGAAAGGCATGATTCACCATTCTAACTGTCAGGACTCGATTATGCTCAGTATTCAGAAATTTTGTATGGTGATTTTTGTTTTGGCAGCAGGTTTGTTGAAGTGAATACCGAGGCATAAAAACTTCTTCTTAAAGGCCTCATTCCAGATGGCAAAAAAATTATTTCGGCACTTTACTTCATATCAATAAGAAAGTTTTTGTAAAGACTTCAGCTGTCAGAGCTTTTCAAAAGTGTTTCTATTCATATGAAGTATAGTGCAGAAATAAATTTATATGTCATCTGGAAAGAGGCCTCCGGCAGTACGCTTCCTGGGCGCTTCCAAATCCCACAGTGCGTCTTAAGTTAAGAATTTGCCTTTTAAGTCAAACTTTTATAAAAATAAAAAATAAGCTTCCAAGCTTCAGGTACCAAAAACTTTGCCCACAATCAGCTGATACATAAATAATTACATAAAGGAATACTGAGTAAACTTTGCACCTCTCTGTTTGGCATAATTTAAATTTTGACTGCCTTGTTTTGGTAGCTTTCACCAGGTACACAATTGCCTGTACCGAGATCTGTAGTTGTACAACCCTTCAAAACGTCGGTCGTTTGCATTGCATTTTCCTCCCACTTCTCTTGCTGCATATTCATGCCAACGTTATGTGGCTATGTTAATTTCCTTTTGGTGTTCGTGGTGGTGTTGCCACGACAACGTCAATCCACCCAACTCCAGCCCCATTTGTCGCCATTGTTTCAGGGCCTTTTGTGTGTGAGTGTGTGTGTGTGCGGGTGTGTGTGTGTGCAGGCTACGCAGGTGTTTCCTTTGTTTCAGGGCGGTTTTTAGCGCATTTTGATTTTCATTTTTGTTAGATTTGTCGTCTGGCACTTGGGTTTCATTTTAATTAACAACAAACTAATGACAAATGCCAACAAAGAATTTCAAAAAAAAAAAAACAAAATGGCAGGTACTAACACTCTAATTTAATTTGGCTCTAATGACCTAAGCGGGATAATATGAGAGAAAGAGAGACAGACCCGCTATCTTTTTGCCAATTGTCAGGCAACAATTGCCAGTTGCTGACAATGGTGCACGTTTTTCCAACCTGACTCGACTGAGTGACTGACAAAACAGACGGATTGAGGGTATGGACGGATTGCAACTGTTCCATTTATTTGGTCCCGGACTCTTGGTCCTCTCTGTCTATGTACTTGGGCTCTGTGTCCCCGCATTGTCTTTGGTAATGTCTCTTTCTCTGTGCGTTGGCTGTCTCTTTTTCTCTGTTAGGCAGCCATTGTACAATTATACTCGTATACATACACTTGCCAACCCGAAGAAGGGCTACAAATGGTTGCATTAGCTATGGAGCTAGCCAGCGAATGCAAGAGTCAGTAAGGGATTATTTTGAATTTTCCGCTTAATAAGTTTAAATGCAACTGCCATCTTTTATTAGGCTAATGTCATCTTTTGATCAGGCTGCTTCATTTAAGATTGTGTTTGACAGCCATTGACTACAGACAACCTTGAGAATTTCGGCGCAAATGGAAAAATGTTTTCAAAACTAACATCGAATCAAATAAAATGCTTGAAAAATACTGTAAGGACTTTTGCACCGTTAATTTCAAGAGTTAAGAAGTGGTTCATTGAATACCTAAGTGATCGTACCAGCACAAGTAATGCCGAAAACACGTCAATAAAATCCATAAAATTATGTTCGACGATCGAAAAATTATGGAATGAAATAGTTTTTACTTTTCGCGCAAAAGAAAGGTGCCAGCAGTTTAAAGCATAATCCGATCAGCAAAGTTTGAGAAGGTTTTCCATTACTAAATACACAGCTGTGGGGTCAATAGCTGGTGTAGGAGACCGAATATGCCCACTTCAACACACCAGAGACCAAGGAATACTCCAATAAGAAAATTTTCCGGGTAAATGTGCACCAAAGAAGATCAAGATGGGTCCTTCGGCGAACATGGATAAGACGAGAGATTTTTGGAAATAATTCCTTATACCAAACCATTTTGTGCTCCCTGGAAAAACCTATTATTTAGAAGATATATAAGTTATTGAGCTTAAAGGAGACAATGGTGAGAAATAAAACAATTTTTGGAAGAAAAAATATATCTTTTATTAAAATCAAGGCTGCAAACCGGTCCGGAACCAAACCCCTGAAAACCGGTTCAAACCGGGCCATTTATTAAAAAAGAAGATTTGATTCATAAACAGAAGAAATTTTAAATAAAATTATTAAAAAAGAAGGTTTATGAAAGCAATAGAGAGCAATGAAAATATATCAAATAAAAACTCTGTCAATGATGTCAAAGATTTCTTCGGAAATTGTCTAAGAGGACATACATACATACATTGACCAATGTTTTCAAACTTTGGAAAGGTCTAAAAACATGTCCCAGTTATCAGTTGTCTTTCTTATCTAAGAGCTTGTAGAGATGAAAGCCTAAACAAACAAACAAAAAAACCAGATATCAATCAAGTAGGTCGATTACGGATTTTTTTAACCAAGTTAGTAAGACTTCTCCAATCTCGGAATTCTTAGGCTTAGGCTCGAGTTAGATTTAAGCTCTATTTTGTGCGACCTTCTTGTCCAAGTGAACCGAGTTTCGAACCTATACAAGAGGTTCAGTGGTTTCCGGAACCGGTCAGCGAACCAAACAAAAAGAATCCTCGTGGATTCAAACCCCCCAAACGAACCTCTTTAAAATTTTTGAAGTTTTGCAGCCTTGATTAAAATGTCACTGAACTTATCAATCTGTATAAGCACTCTAGCATATGGACTCCATATGGTCTTATTCGATAATTTGTCTTTAAACTTTGGGTACATCATACATTTTTATCAGGGATAAATCCCGGTTTCAGAACGTCCCGAAAAAATGATAATTTCTCATTTAAGAGTTATAGCTAAATTATCAGAACTATTTTATGATATATTATATTACAAAATAGGGGCCCATTTCTCATTTTCAGCTTAGACTATCTGTCACATGACTTACAAATAACAGTACTAGTAACAGCCTATCTCTAGTTCCAATTATATTACATAGTAACAGTTTTCGGTTCTTTAAAGAATTACAAAAAAAAGAACACCCATCTAGTTCCAATTAGAACAGTAAACAGTTTTCGGTTCTTTAAAAATAAGTTATAAATCCAGAATGCCGATGTTCAACCGGCTCGAGGTCAAAATATTTATTAGCGGTTCTGGGTACGGTTCCAAATCCGGGACGCGTTTTAAAACGGTTTATTTTGTTCAACGGTTCCCAGTTTAGTTATTATTTAGTTCAGTTCAGGTGCTGTTTTTTAACATAAGTAACATTTAAAACCCAGCTTCTTCCTTCTAAAGAGTATCTACATAGTTCACATTTTTCTAACTCAAAATGCAGTCCCCTCCATTTGGAACCATTCTTTACTTGTTTTTCGCAATGCATTTTGTTTTGTCTCGTTTGCTGTTCTCTGCTCAGTTCTCTGTTTTGTTCTGTTGTCCGTTTGTCTCTCTGTGCATTGTTTGTTTGTCATATTTATCATGGCAGTTGCTTTTGCCATTGCATTCGCATTCTCTGCACTTGCAAATAAATGTTAATGAGTAGTTAGACAAAAAAGCGCTGACAATGCAATCTCAGGGCCCGAGTCTGAGTGAGTGCCTCAGAGATGCAACTAAAATATGTATAATGAATATGTTGAACACAAATAAGCAACAGCAATGGCTTTAGCCAGCTTTAAGCATATGCAAACGCCGCAAATCAACAGAAAATTCAATGGGGCTCTAATGCCTAAATCGTTATTGTTGCCGTTTCTACAGGAGAAGTGGTGTGGTGTGGTGTGGTGGGAGTGAGGGAGCAACAAGGTGGGAAGGTGCTTCCACACACATTCTTGCCAACTCATTTCAATGGAAAATTTTCTAAAGACCTCCAACAACAATGGCCAAAAAAAAAAAAGAAGAAGGGAAGACGAGAAAAAAGGCGCTGTTGCCATGTAAATTTTGCACTTTTTTTGGTTGCTCATTAATGTTAATCAAAAAAGAAAATCATTCTTTTTTTGCGCATTTGAGTTTGCCCTTATTGTACGTCTTGGAGACCACTTGGGAGAAGCGGCTTCTTCTGCCTCACTCCTCTGCCCCTTAGATAAACATCGGCTTCAATTTCATAGGCCACAATGCAAACAGTTTGAGAAATTGCTCAAGCGATCGAAACATCAGCCCAGGATCTATCGACAGATTAACAATTGTCACTGCGAACACAAAATGCGATTGCCATCGCGCTGCCTGAGTGCATTTAATCCTTGCAAAATTTCAATGCCAATTCACAGACATGTGAAGAGATACATATGTCCTCGGACAGAGAGGAGGTAAACAATGTGAGATTTGCAGCAAATTGATAACCAAAACCTAAACTGAAACTGACAAAACCAAAAGCAGTTATGACATTGTTTGATACAACTCAGATACAAGATAAACAACATCAACTGAACACACACACAGACACACTGGATTTTGCGATTGAAGACCACAAAGGTTTTCAATCGAATGGAAGGAATCGAACTTTAAGGGGAGGCATTTTTTTTTTTTTTTTTTAGAAGGTTATTATGGGATTGATCCGACCGATAGGCAAATATTTCAGCAAATATTTAGTGGTCTCGTCGTCTGATGAGTTTAATTATTTTTACAGTGTGTTATTTTTGATCGGGAGAAGAAATATTATATTGAATAGGCAGGGCACCTGAAGAAGACACCTAGTCCAGATGCATAGCTTTCTTTCAAGCAAAAGCTGTTGCTTGGAAACGTAAATCTTCCTACTTAACTTTTTTGTTTAGAATGACGTCCAGATCGTTGTTAGGGACGATGGACTCTTTCAAAAGTTTCATGACGCTGATATCGGCAAATCTGGGCTGTACAAAGTGTAGAGTAAACTCCCAATACTATGGTATATCTGCTCTAAAGTGGTGTATGCTTGACGACCCTCAATAAAGGAGAGCAGCATTAAAAGTAAGTTTGCTAGCTTACTACCGAAGAAATTCGGGTTTGGTATCATCCGTCATTTTTTCCAAACAATAGGTTGAATTAAAGTTACCTTTAAGAACTCTGAAATCATTTTTTGAATATCAACGCCAACTAAAAAAATATAGGCTAAAAGGTATTTTTTATTTTTATTAATTTTTATCCATAGCTTCGCTATTTAGGAGGGTTCATAAGCGACTTTTGGTAGTAGTGTCTCTCGATCTTACTGAACCCGTAGTAGACGGTTGCAGAATTTTCTCGAATTCGAGGTGTTGTTGTGCGCCGGTTATTGTTGTTCCTAGATAGACTAATCCCTCTACAGCCTTAAAGTTGTAGCCTTCCATTGCCACAGATTGTCCAAAACGCGAAGACTCTATGCGCGTTTCTAAAAAGTACTTCGTCTTGTCCTTGTTCACCGCTAGACCCATCAGCATAGGCTCCCTCTCAATCTCTAAAATTTAGAGATCTCATCGGCATACGCAAGTAGCATTACATCTTTATAGAAGATAATGCCCGATCTGTTGGCATTTGGGCACTAGCGCAGTATATACTATATATCAGCAGATTAAAGAAGTCGAACGACAAGGTGTTGCCCCGCCTAAAACCTCTTTTGGTATCAAATGTTTCGGAGAGCTTCTATCCTAATTTGAAGGATCCTGGCGTGCTTCTCAACGTCCTCATGCAAAGTCGAATGTATTTTGCTGGTATACTAAAAGTAGACAGGACGTCAAAGAACATTGATCTTATCGGCGTGTCGAAAGGTGGTGGGTGTTGATGGGGCTTCTGTCTCATGGTGCTTTTCCAGGATTTGTCGCAATGTTAAAATCTGGACTATGGCGGATATACCAGGTCTAAAGCCACACTGATAGTGTCCAATCTTCACATAGTATGCGTGACAGTATTTTATATGCAATGGGAAGAAGAGTTATCGCACGGAAGTAGGCGCAGATTTCGGGGTCTCCTTTTTTTAAAATTGGGCAAAGCACTCTTAGATTCCAATCGTCGGTCATGCTTTTGTCGGACCATATTTGGCAAAGAAGTTGGTGCAAGCACCTCACCAAATCCTCGCCTCCAGTCTTAAACCATTCCGTAGGCGGACAGCGACAGCTGCATTGCCTATTAATGGCTAACAAGACTTTAGCTTGGTCCGGTGGGTCTGTCATTATACCATCGGTTGGCAGCGAAGCTGCTTCTCCAGAGGCGAGGTTGGGTTCGTCATCGCCTCCCGACTTCTTCATTTATCCACTGCCACTTGCGGAAGGAAACACTACGTATGAGTGATAATAAAAGCTTTAGAGCCATGTCGTACGATTAAAGGGGTGGCGGTAAGAACTTAAGTTTTCCATACAAAAAAATAACGTTCTACTGTTCATAAATTACTGTTTTTTATTATAATGTCCCACTTTAAAAATGTATGCACTCAACATCGCAGTCTAATCATTGGATCGCAGTAGCATGATAGCATTCACTCTCTGAGAGTCAATTACAATATGAGTGACAGAAAAGTAACTGTAAAATGCCTGTTGCTGAGTGATCGAGAGTTGCACTATTGAGGTAAGGTCTGGGCACAACGTTCGCTTTTGGAACATCTAAAAAACAAAGTAATAAGATTTAAAGCAGACGTCACCTACAGAGCTACTGGCGTTAGCTATTTTGAAAATGCTTCTTAAACTTAGCCTTACGGATTTGGCGTTAAGCCGTATATTCCACTTAATGAACCCAAGCTTAGAGAGTAGGAGAAGCTCGACTTGTAGTTTCTTTTAGCCTGTTACAAAAATGACCCTTGTGTGTGTGTGTGTTTTTATTTTTATCAACGTGTTAAGCTACCTAGCCGTATCCTGCGAGTGCACATACATACATAGGTGTCCTGGGCCACTTTAAAGTGCACTGGATTAGCCCTATACACGACACCAAAGAAGCATAAGCAGCAGCAGGCAATGGCAGCTCCAAACATGTCAGCATCAGTTCAGTTCAGTGGAGTTCAGTTGAGTTTAGCAAAATGTCCATTAAGATTAGTTGATTTTGCTTTCGATAGTTTTTGAAGAGAGCAGCAAGCAGCGTTTCTAAGCAAAATGCGGTAAATAAACAAACAAAAAAAACTCCCCAATGGTAGGATAGCCTCCCCTCCCCTTCACACCCAACCCCCATAGCCACTGCAGTAACATGTTATAGAAACCTTCCCCCAACCAGAAGAGCGGAAGAGCAATTCCAATTGGAAACGCCCACTAAAAGCCAAGGCAGCAATAGACATTGAACGAATGGGTAGGCCATAGTGCTTGGGGCAGCATTATGGTCATTTCACTCACACATTCATGCAACACCTGCTCGTCTGTGGCACTTGCTCTCTCTTTCTGTTAAAAGGTTGGCCAACTCTGTCTCTCTTTGGGCCTTGCATTTCTTTAATTTGTTTTTTTCTTAACCAAAGTGTCACCTGAAAACTTGGCTCTCTCTCTCTCTCTGTATAATGCTCTCTTTTGGCTCTCGCCCTGCTCTCTCTGTGTGGTGTTTTGGACTAACTTTTGGAAAATTGTATCATTTTTTTGTGTTCACCAATGAAAAAAAAGCTCCAACTAGGCAAAGAAATCCACAAACAATTAAGTTTTGGCTTATCAAGAGAGCGAAATCAAGCTTTGAGCGAGTCAAAGTTTGTGGGAGAGCTGTGTGCGACCCCCCAATGTGACAAAAGTCCCTGGAACCTGCGAACCTGACTCTGTGACTCTGACTCCGAATCGGGCGCTCGTGTTTTTGGCTCGTGTTTTGTGTTGTTAGCAAGAGCGCGAGCCAAGTTTTTTAGTTACGCGTCGGAACGTATCCGTTGAATAGCCAGCAAAGCGCTTAGATGCAGCCAAAACAGCAGCTAACAAGACCAAGACAAGTCAACAAGACCAACCAAACAAAAAAACACTGAAGCGACGGTTTTAGTTAAACGCAAATTCAACGAAATTCTAATCTCAATTCTAATTACAATAATATCATATTTTATGAGAGTGTGTGTGAGTGTTAGTGTATATGAATGTGCTCATCAAAACAAACATAAATAATACCTTAAAGAAGAAAAAAAAAAGGTCGTGAAATTCAAAACGTTAAGCTACTTATTCCCAAATGCCTGTTAAACAAAAAGTCAAACAAATCCCCACAACAATAACAACAGCTACAACATCAACAAGCATAAACAAATAAATAAACATCAACTAGTGATATCTAATATGTAATATGTAAGACAAACACTGATAGAGAAGATACAGATACAGCTCAAAGTCATAAAAGTCGCACATAAATTTCACAAGGAAAAAAATATTAATAACACTACAAATTCAACATTTTATGGCACAGAATAGACGAATTTATAGCAACAATAAAGCAGCTTCTATTTAGTTTAATGATTTTCCAATAATACTTATCAATTTCCAATTGCGGGACTTAGTTCAATTCAAAGGAAATGCAGCACTTTTCAAGGTAAGTTTAAGTGGGGAACTAAATGAGTTCACTAAAAGGTCTTTCTGGGTACCTCAAACCGCACCTTTTAAATGGTGAACCCTTTTACACCAAACTCCCGTTTTTCTGCCAAATCTTTTAGTATAAAGTAACATTTAATATTATTGTTCATTTAAACGTAGTTAGGTTCAAAAGCTTTACGAAGAGTTTAAGCACCCGGACCTTTATTTTAATGTTTAGAACTTCTAGTACCAATTCGAAATCTACCAATAAGATACCAAACATTTTGTAGCAGAACTCATAGGATCAATTGGTTAGAGAAGTATTTCGTATAAGAAAAACTTTTTCTTTTCAAAGCAAGCGCCTTTAAACTTATCATTTAATATATTCAAATGCTTCCTCACAGAGAATCAAACCGAATTGAATTTCGGATCCGGTTCTGGAACGTATCGAAACATCTTTTTCGGTAAAAGGTTCTGATTATAATCTAAAAATTCTATACTATAGTTTATTTTAGTAATTGGTACCTTGTTTCTTATTCGAGATTGGTAAAGTTTAAAAATCCTTTAAAATCAAAGACTTGACTGGGTAGGTAGGCAACCTACACATATGTACGATTGTATTTGACTTAGAGATTCCCGCGTGAATCCCGTGCCGCGCCAAACTCTAATTTAAACTGTATACAACAAAAAGAAGTTTCAAAAAAGGTTATAATAAAAATCTGTCCCAAATAAACGAAAACGATCGAAACTTACTTGTGTACCTGGAAAAGCTGGAAGAACTTTTTGTATTTTATGAAATATCAAAAGCACGCTGTTCTGTAAACTTTTTCGGGCACCATTTCGGTATACCTTCTTGATTTTGTAAACTTTTACGCTGATGAAATCCTTATAAGAGGCCTATACTCAGATGAGTAAAAAGTTAGTTTGTCACAATACTTCATATTAATAGAAACACTTCCAAGCAGCTATGAAAGCAGAATGATTTTGAAAGCATTTCATTTATTATATGAAATATTGTGCCGATAAAACAGATAATCAAAAAAATAAAACTCAGAACTGAGTTTACAAAATCCAACAATATTGATTCTTGAGTACCGGGTCTCAAGAATTTGAAGAAATCTAATTTTAGTTCAAGTTGGTTCTCTTCGGTACTGGAACTGAAACCGTACTGTTTGATTTTCTGTAATACTACCAAGTATAGTGAAAGTCAGATGACTGTATCATATATAAACAGCGAATTTTGCATATTTTCAAGTAGAATTTAATTTTAGTAAGCAAAGTTAAGCTTCTTCTTCACTTATGTGTGTTTATAATCTTATAACAAGAGAGAAGAACCTACAGTTTAAAGCCAAATCCGAACGGCAAAGTTTTAGAAGTTTTTTATTGGCTTCTTTCAGCTGAATCCAGTGCTGCGAAGCTGACGACAGCGTAAAATCTGAAACTTTTTTAACTAGATGCTTCAATAGCGAGAAGCATGTAGAAAACTGTGTATAGAAGCGACATATCAAACAAAAATTTTGCTTATTTTTTAGAAAAAAAAAAAAAAGAATCTGCGTTTTTAAGCTGTCTCCCCGCATCTAAGCACTTTAAAACAGAAATTCAAAAACAGAGATGTCCTATCTATGCATTATACAGTCTTGTCTTATACTATTTAATGGGTTCGGCAAGTACTCCCGATAAATGAAATACATTCAATATTTTTGAAATGGCTGTCATAGAACAATCGGTCAACAAATGTGTCTTAAACTCAGAAAAATATGGAATTCTTAAGGACAGCACAAGCTTCTTATTTTTATACCCAATCTGTTCTTGAAATAAGCCCACGTTCTCAAAAGAATACCATCCGTTCTAAATCGACGATGAGCTGAGAATCTTTTGTTCTTAACATCAATCTTGAAATTTGCCGACTCTCTTTAACACTGATCTCAGGAACGACAGGTTAACTTGCTACGATGGTAAAACGGTCTAAGATGCCTGTTGTTTATAACGTCGAAGTCCCAGGTTCAAATCCCCCAGGGCCAGTATAAAAATATTCTTTAAACAACGTTACACAACTTGCTTACTATGTTAATAAACACAAGACCATAAGGTTCTTAAACGCAGAACGTCCGATCTCAATAAAAGCATTCTTAACTTAACCCTGCCCTTCTGAGTATAAGATAAAACGGACTTACCCTACCCAAATGTTCTGAATGGAAATCTAAGAAGAAGTTCATGAATTTTTGTGATATTTTGGGCCGATTTCTCGTCTACTATATAGCGTCAATGTTTCAGATAAAACAAAAATTTTACTCTGTTATTTATTAGTTTATGTGGCATATAGTGCTATGTAGGATATAAGAAATCGGACCTTTATGGATATTGACTTGGAATTCCTTAAGTAAAATTTAAATTTAAAGAAAGAAAAGAAAATTTGAAAGCCTGATTGTAATATATAGACAGCGGATTTTTCATGTTTTTCCAAAAGGTTCTTGAAAAATAAAATTAGCCTGGCCTACTGATTTAATTCTATCATAAAATATTCAAAATCCGCTCTAGTAATATACTCTCTACCTGCCAAATTCGGTATAAATTTAACAAATTTAAGGTGTAGGTCATTAAAAGCTGAGTAAGTGCTGCCAATCACGGTTTTAGTCGGTGCCTCCCAGTGTAATCGTTTGTTTTATCGTGCCAGGAAACGGTGTATAGTAGATCGAAAAGTACTTAATGATGATTGGAATATATGTCTAGATTCAAGAAGGTTCGAAATATCTATCTTTATATGCCTGCAAGTATATTCCATACACTTCAAACCTCTAGCTCTGTTTGTGCATACGGACAGTTAGACAGACAGACTCAGCTGTTGATGCTGAATATACAATACCTATTTTACCTTATTAAAATTAGCCCCACAACTAATATCATTATAAAGTTTAATGCACCTAAGGATGTAGTTTCTTTGTACTATTGCCTACTCACACGAGATATAATTGATTTTTGATTTTTCTAAAAAAAAACCTTTCACATTTATAAATTAAGAAATAAGGGCAAAACTCAAAACTGTTTTGGCATTAAAAGACCAACAGCTATGTACACATTTACAAGCATCAACAACAACAAATTTGGATAATTATTTTTGTTCCCCCACTTTTTTTTTTGGGTTTATGCTAAATCATTGTCGGAATCGTTTCTTCTTTTCCACTGATTGTATGATGTTTACTTTTGCTTTCGATCTTTTATGTTGATCATCATCGTTGCATTCATTCGTAAATATGCCACAGAAATCAATTTAATCTACAAATATGGGATAATCATAAGGGAAAAAAAGGAATATACATAAATAAATAAACATAAAAGAATATGCTCAGAAAGTAGACTTTAGTTTAAAAGGGATAAACAATAGAAAAATCAAATTTGAGTAAACAAAAATCAAGTGTTAGGCAATTTATTTTTACAATTTTCAATCTCAATAATTTGTAGGATCAAAATATTGAAAAATTAAAACAAATTGACATTATTCAGTATTCGCTCATCTTGCGGGTACGAACATACAAAGTGAAGACCAAACACAATTGTACAAATACTAAAAACAAAGAAGAATAATTGTTGAAATTAAAAGCCAAATAAAGGCACAGATGTTCCAAGAAATGTACAAATATTCATGAATTTTTTCGCCATCTATGAATGGAAAGAATGTTGTTTTTTTTTTGCAAGAATTCTAATTAAGATTCAGCTGTTTGGTTTTTGGTATGTTTGAGTATTTGCCCTTGGCCCGAACTTGACACTAAACCAAGAGAAACGGATACGTTTACGAGGCCGATTGTTGCGAGTGTGAAAGTTCTTAATTACAAACATTAGGGGGCCCAGCGGCTTAGGGCTATCCAGGCACAGCGTGCGGCCAAGAGACACTTTTGAATGGAGGGGCAGGGGGAACCGAACGGAACGATACATTTCAACACAAAGTGGAGACACTTAAAGCTCTACCTGTATTGAGAATCTCTCGTAGTTCGAGCGTCGTTGCCATCGTCTGGCAGACTCAAGAGATCTCTCAGCATGTGGCTAAGCCGATCATAATTCTTGTTTGACACACCAACAAACGGATGAACAAATGAACGAGAAGCAACAAGAGGCAAAACGAAGAGGCCGTTTTTGAGACGACAACGACGACTGACTGTCTGGTCACCCGGTTTTCTTACCTGGAGGTAATTTACTCCTACAGAGATTTCCATAATAAAATGCAAATATCTTGGCTGTGTTATTCTATTAACGCGACTTCTTGATCCAGAATTTCCCCAAACCAAACACACAAAAAAAAGAGCTTAACGGTTGCTTCCAACAACTCTTCCTTCATATTCACAGCAAATAAAAATATCTTGACTGCAATTTGCGCACAGCTGGTGGTGCAACCGTCTCGCCTGATGGTGGCCCTGTGGTGCACTGCAGCAGCACCAGCAGCAGTACAGATGCATCCCAAAAATAAAGAAGAAAAAAAAAACAACTTGACAACACAGAAATTTGTTTGCACTCCATAAGGATTACAAATATGCTCCACTCCGCTCCACCTGTTCCTTCTGCTCCAGCTACTCCTTTTTTTTGTATTCTTTTAAATAAATTTCATGCTTAATACGCATGCCTGGGCCATTTTTACTTTAACACCAAAAGTGAACTGAATAATGCCCGGAAGCAGTGCAGATGTCGCGTAGCGTAGGATACACAAGTTATTGCCACAAAAGAATGCAAATGGACACAGCAAGTAAAAGAGGATACAGGGAGCAAAGGAATGTTTACAGGGGCAGTTCATACTGAAATTTAAATGACAAATGTTAAAAAAAAACACATCAGTACTCAAAACTGGATGCTGTGGTACAAAAGTTGAAGATTCAAAAAATGAAAAAATTCGAATAACGACCAAAATCAGTTCGAAGTTCAGAATTTTAGTTGAGAAACACCCGTGCTTTAAAAGTCCACAATCCATATTTTATTTTTCTTGTTTTGTGCATATTTCAATAACGTTTTAGATCAATTTAAGGCCAGTTAACATATTTACTGGATTATTGCCTATTTTGGAAACACAATGAAACAGGGACTATTAATGGAACCAGAATTATTAACCAAAATAAAACCATTCCTTGATAAACTAACAGAGCACTTTAATTTTTTATGTGGCATATTTTAAGTACCTTATTTGATCATTAATCTTAGTACCTATTAAAAAATACTATTATTAATTTATGACAGTAATTGCTATTATTCTACTACTGCAATCAACTCATCAGATATTCATTAAAACTTAAGTGAGAATTTATTATTGGTTTTTATACTCTGTACCGAAGGTACAAAGAGTATATTGGGTTTGTGCAAATGTATGTAACAGCCAGAAGGAAGCATCTCCGACCTTATAAAGTATATATATTCTTGATCAGCATCAACAGCCGAGTCGATATAGCCATGTCCGTCTGTCTGTCCGTCTGTCCGTATGAACGAAGAGATCTCAGAGATGGTAAGAGATAGAGGTTTGAGGTGTATGGAACATATATTTCTTATACTTGCAGGCAGATCAAGTTTAGTTTTGATTTTTGCCACGCCCCCTGCCTCCCCCGCAAATTGAAAAAAAACTTAATATCTTCCACAATTTTGGAGATAGGTTGTTCGAACCTTCTAGACATATATTTTACTCATCATTTCTTATCAAGCCCCCATACATCGTTTTCCGATCAGATGAACAATAGTGGCGCTATATGTAAAAGAAATTTTAATGCAACGACAACAACAACACCGCAGCCAATGGTAGAACTTACGAGAAAGAGAGAGCGAGAGGGCAACAGCTTACTGGTAATTTCCCAATTGGAATTGGCATTAGCTAACTGGACTGCGCCGCTTTCAGTTTCCCCCCTCCCCTCTTTCCAATAGATATTTGTGTAAGAAGGCAAAGACCAAGTATGAGAGGAGCGATGCAATTGAGATGGCCTGCGGTCAGAAATTGTAATAGGAAATTATATACAAATTTAACTTATCGAGCCTCCTTACATCGTTTTTCAACCAGATGAACGATAGTCGAAAGAGTTGCCAGTTACGTACAAACAGGTACAGAGTATATTACAGTCGGGCTTGATCGACTTTCGAACGAACTGTAGATCCTTATTTCTTGTGCCAAAATTAAAAGCACACAAGCTCAGAGTATAAGAGAAGCAAGATTTGGCCCTCAAGTCTGTTTATAACAAATTTAAATTTGAATATCTCTCTAATCCCATTCCCGCAGATATTTAATTTGTTAAATATACACAACCAAATCTTTATATAACATTTTGTTTCGAATTACACGTCTTTGTGTAAATTTACCTTCAAATGCTTAGCTAAACAAACATCCCTGAGGGTAACTATATATAATTTGAAAACCATTTCTATCAAAAACAAATTGCTTGGAAATTCATTATACGGAAATGGACACCATGCAAAATGGACCACAATTCATGGTTCCACTTTAAGCCAGCAAATAACCAACTTCATTCTATGCAAATATCCACTGCAGATGACATATTTGCTTGGCATTATGCTAGCTAAAGAGCTCATATGGTATGGCATATGTCTTCCGCACGCCCAAACTCAATTGTACTCCAGAATCCGAATCGTAGTCATCGCTGCACCATTAAACAAATTGAAAGCGTTTAGCCGGACGCCCGACGAACGGTTGGCATCTTGACCAAGGAACCAGGGAACCCTTTTTGTGTGAGTGTGTATTTAACACATTTAAGTCCAGCCAACCGGCAGTTGGGAATGGGCATCAAGTGGTCCACATAAATCCCGCTTATAATGCGCGCACATGTGAATTGAAAAACCCAAAAATTGAAGCCTATCGTGTCCAGAACAAGCAGCTTGGGTGCAAGAAAAAAAAAACATAAAAAGAAAGAAATGGTTTTCAAGTGCTTCGTGGCATAATGAACAGGATGGACGACGTCGGCGTGTGCAGCCCGCCGCCCCTTTTAAGGGTTGACATTTGGCCCAGACAAAAAGGAGTTCGAGGAGTGAAAAGGTTTCGAGTTCAATTTGGTTTGGAGTTGAGGTGGCGACTGTGCCGTGCTGCCGGCAAGTGGCTGTGGGCAGGTCCCTTTTGTTTTGTTTATAGAGAGAGTGGGAGACGACATACTTTTTAAGAGCTCAAATCAATTAGTTAATTGATTAACAAAAGCCCCAGAAGCCTTGAATAAGGAAACCAGAACAATTATCAAGGGGATTTTAATTAAATATTAATAAATTTCTTGCAGCTTGACGACTAATTTCCCACTAAATAACACCGCCTCGACCAGCACCACTTGCGCTATAGCCACCCAATCCCAGCCACCATTTCCTTTCACAATATGATGGAACGTCTATCTACACACTTGTCGCTCTCTGGCCTATCGCTAGCACATCCCTTGCAGTCACATTTAAGCTCCGTGAGCTCCAGCAGCGGTACGCATCTTGGCCAACTGGCCGCAGCCGTACAGCAGCATCATCAACAGCAACAACAACAACAGCAGCAGCAGCAACACAATACCGATCCCAGCCATAGCCATCCGTCAGTCCATCATTTGCATAGTCAACAATTGTCACTGTCGGGTCATCATCATCATCAGTGCAATAGCAATAGCAGCGGAGGCTCACCCAACGGTTCAGCTGGCCTAGCTCTTCATCCACATTCGGCAGCAGCGCTGCATCATCATCACACCCAATTGCATCAGCATCATACACAGCAGCAACAGCAACAACAGCAGCAGCAACAACAGCAACAGCAGCAGCAGCAACAACAACAGGCACATCAGGCATCCAACTCACATCACAGCCAATCGTCAGTTTCGTCCTCCCTTCACAGTCAACCCCAAAGTCAATCGCTCCACCTGCCCCACAGCAACGGCAGTTCACAGCTTTTGTCCGGCACAGCCAATAGTCATCACAGTGCGGCTGCACATCATCCCACCTCCTCCACATCGTCCAGTTCGGCATCGAGCAGCGTAATGGCCGCCGCAGCAGCTGCTCATCTGCATCACAATTCCCAGGCATCGCCCATTAGTAATCTGCATCAGAATATGGGCAGTCTGATGAACAGCGGCAGCAGTGCCAGGTGGGTGCATCAAACCATTCCGCTGCTCTGCTTTAGCTAATCTTTACACTGCTTTACTCCATTAGCGATGTCTTCTTTAGTTTGATGATACAGAACACAACGAAACGACAGAATGAGGAGCATATTAAACGTCCAATGAATGCTTTTATGGTCTGGTCACGTCTACAGCGACGGAAAATTGCACAGGATAACCCAAAAATGCATAATTCTGAGATATCCAAGAGACTGGGTGAGTTTACATTATCAATTTGATTTTTATTCTTAAAGTGTAAATGGAAAATCCAAGGCAGTTTCCGAGAATGATAGTAATAAATTTATGGTTCTAGAAACATTCGTTAGCCATTCTTTAAAACCGTTTTACTTCTTTTTAGTATTCTATAGAATACTAAATAAATTTGGAAATTTCTTAAGACAAAGTTTAGAATTGGTGATACAAGCTGAGAAGGATTCGATTATACTCATCACTTTAGATCAATTCTTTAGACCAGCGGTGGGCAAGACCTTGCTCCCATAGCTCCGAGAGTTGGTTTTTGGCAACTGCCCAGAGTCAGTCGCACAGTCGCTTTGAAAAGAATAATAAAAACAAAACGCATGCAATTCCAGCGCCAGATCATAACAAGCAGACGGCAGCAAAAAAAAATACAAGCAGCGTGCGCGACCTAGACTTGGACAGACAGACGGCTGCTCGACTAGAACCTTATGTCCTCTGTTGTTGTTGGACTGCTCCCAAACTGAAATTGTATGCCTCTCGCTAATTTAGACATTGATTAATCCTTACCAAATACTCATTTGAAACAACTAATTGGATTTGGGTATTATAAACAGGGCTGCAAACCCAAATCATTTTTTCGGAGGACCTGTTCTCGGGTTCGACCCAAAATTTACCAATGGTTTAGGTTCGGAAATTAAAGGTTAAAGGTTTTTGTGATAAGGTTTTGGTTCGAACCTTGGTTCGTCCGAAGTTTATCCAAAGAAAAACTCTTTTTTTTCTGTAAAGAAGAGTAATTAAATTGTTAAAAATGTACAAAAACGTACAGATTTTCTGAAATTTTTGTTTACTCGAACATACGAGTTCAATTAATTTAAATTAAATTTTATAAGTATTATTTCATCGTGCAACTTTTGGTCTATACTACTTCTCTTATCAATAAAATGCCCGATTAACTAAGACTTGTAGGTTCAGTTATTTTTTTGAAAAGAGGTTCGGTTCAAGGTTCGGTTACAGTAAAAGAAATGTCGGAATTCCGGGTTCGAACCAGTTCGGTTCAAAACCGGTTTGCAGCCCTGATTATAAAGGATCATAATTGCAAAGATGCGACATTTCATACAATCAATTTGAATAGCGGATCCTGCTAATATTGTTTAAATAGAATCTCCGACTTAAGCTCGGACGTCGCTTTAGAAAACATGAATAAATAAATTTGATTTGATATTAAACACAACAGCGAGTTGCTTAAAACAGAGTTGCCACACACTTAGAAACAGCAAGGAGTCACTGAACAACAAAGAACAATACAGTAAGAAGTCACTGAGCAAGAGTCATTGAGTAAAAGTCACTATAAAAGAGTTACTAAACAAGAGTCACTAATCAAGAGTCACTGAGCAATAGTCACTGAACAAGAGTCACTGAAAAAGAGTCACTAAACAAGAGTAACTAATCAAGAGTCTCTGAATAAGAGTCACTAAACAAAAGTCAATGAACAAAAGTCACTTAGCAACAGTCGCTGAGCAAGAGTCATTGAGCAATAGTCACTGAACAATAGTCACAGATCAATAGTCACTGAACAAGAGTCACTGAGCAATAGTCAATGAACAAGAGTCACTTAACAAAAGTCACTGAACAAGAGTCCCTGAATAAGAGTCGCTGATCAAGATTTACAGAAAAAAAGGAACAAAAGAAAAGAATGAAAAGAAAAGAACATCTTCACTTTTCATATTGGTGAACAACACATTTTTGTTCACTTACTTGTGACCTACCCAACTCTATACAATATCCAGTGAAGCATCCTCCTGAACAAACATAAAGCAGAGAAAGCCTCAATTTTGACGGATTTGCTTAACTTAACCGAAAATAGAGGCAAACATGTTTCAACGATCGAACAAGCTATAAACCAAGGCTCGAATCAGGGTTGCAACCCACCTTAAAATCGGAAGGGCTTCACTTCAAATTTTTAGAAGAAACAGCATTGTCCCTTAGACTAATAGCAAATGTCACATTTTGTATGTTTTCTAACTCCTCAAGGTAATTTCGTTTCATGGATCCCAAAATATAAATGCTCAAATCAGAATCGCTTTGAGATCCGAAAACGCTTGTCCAAACATTTATGTATTGTATAATATGTATGATTTTGAATTTTGTAGAATTTTATCTTGAATTATTTACTTTCCAGTTAAAACTGTTGTTACTGTGTGTTGCTACTACAAAAGTGCCCGTAGAACGCGAACCTAGGCTTTATTTGAAAAACTGGGTATCAAGATTCAGAATTTATGGGTCTAATACCGGGCTAATTTTAAGTGTTGTACTGTGTAATATGTATGATTTTACATATCGAATAAAATAAATTTTTATAATTTATTAAATTAAATTATTTCTCCAATCGAATCTTTAGTTGTTTTTTGTGCTCCGGTTCAGGTTCGAGTCTAGGCAGTAAAAGTAAATTTGCTATAGGTCAGGATAGGTTCTGATTTCCCGAAAATCTAAAGACTCCGAAACAGTTCGACTTCGAAGCGGTTTGCAGCCCAGGTTCAAACTATTACCTAAGGTTCCATAACTTTAGGAACCGGTTCGCGTACCGAAACAAAAAATTAAAGTTGGGTTCCAACTTTGAACCTTTAAGCTTTCAGCAGATTTGTTACCTTGATTTTAACCTGATCCCAACTAATGCACAGCATACTTTTAGGCGTCTTTAATGTTTAAAACTGTTTTGTTCAAATTCGATTACATTTTCAACCTTTCTTGTTAGCTTAAACAAATATTACCTACATACATCTGTCAGCTCCTCTTGTCCTACTCCTGCGCCAATTCACCTTCAACACAAAGGACAACCAATCCTCTCATTCCTTCCTCTCAAACTTAACAAAGACTGCAACTGACAGCAAATATTACACACAACTGTCAATTGACATAATGGATTTTGCCAAAAAAAAAAAAAATGAAAAGCAAGAAAAAAAAGCATTCAATAAGTGAAAAGCCAACAAAAGCTTAGAAATTCAAGTTTACTTCTTTATTTTGGGAGTAAAAATTGTAAATAAGTTTTCAAATTTAGCTAAAACTTTTGCTGATTGGTAAATTAAAAAAAAAAAGGGGAATTCCCCGGGCAACCCCATTTTCATGCATGGGCTGTTTGCTCTTTGGCGCGCTCAACTGGCTGGCAAGTGAGTCGCATTTAATTTGCTTTGTTTTTGCTTAAATAAGAGTAAAATAAAAAGCAAAAAAATTAAAAAATTGCCCCACCCACTGCTTTGGGATTCTTTTTTTTTTTTGTAAATTGCAATTTCCATCGATGAGGGGTTCGTCTTTTGGTTATAGTCTGCATTGTTATCGCTGTTATGACAGCATTTTCTTCTAGAATTCACTCGCACTCATCTAATATGCATGAGAAGCTGATCCAAAAGGTAGTCTGCGCCTTAGTTCCCATTGTTATGCTAAAGATTTTTGCTGTCACTTGCCACGTGTCTGATTGAAATTGAATTTGCTCTGCACGCCCTAGAACTGGTAGATAAGATTTGGCCGTTTTGTGCGTGGGATTAGTTGACGACGACGTAGACGCCGCCCCAGAAATAAACTACTTAACTTTGCAACTAGTTAAGCGGCGAGACAATGGTTTAGCAGCAGCCATGATTTGGCAACTTAACTGGGTGCTGGGTGCTGGGTGGATGATGATCCCACAAAACCTCGAACCCTTCTTGTCCATAATCAACAGCTTCCTGCTATTGTTTGACAGCCGCTTGTCAGTTTTGACAGTTGCGTTGAGTACGCGCTCGTTTTTGGTTTGTCATTGTCATTCTGGCGTTGTGTTTTTTTTTTTTTGGTGGGGGGTTTGGTATTACGTTGATTAGTTTAAGTTGCATAAGTGGGCGAGAGAGTGAGATAAAGAATTGAGGGAGTGAGTAAGGGAGATGGTCTCTGTGTGGGTGCGACAGATTGGCAGGTCGTGTGCCGCATTTTAATTTCGTTTTGTAGAGCATCTATTGTTTCCAGCTTAGTGAGACATATGTCGAGAGAAACGGTCTTATCCACTTTTTGTGGTTTGTTACAAAAAAAAAGGTACAATTTACATTTTAGAGATTTGTGGACTAGCCGTAATGTTTGCTCAGATAAACTTTGTAAGTGACCCTTGAACCTTTTTTGCTAAGTGGTGTTTCCAACAGAAGACTTAAAAGTGAGAATTTGGCTTGCAAATTAGTGTTAAATCATTTTTAAGATAATAAAGTTTGAGGTATAAAAATATTATATAAACATCCTTTCCACATTAGTGCAGACGAGTTGGTTTCTCAGTCCAGCTTTTAGTTAGTATGGTCAGTTACGGTAATGTTTTGTATAATATGTTTTGTATAAAATCTGTAGAACATTTTCTAAATATATCTGGACATTTGAAAAATGCGTTAAACTTCTTTAATTCTTAGGAAATTATTCAAAATCTTAAAAAAAAAATCCCCATTTCAACTTAGCCCAACCTTAAAGCATTTTTCGTATGTTTTGTTTTACCCCAAAAAAAACCAAAGCAATTAATGCAAAATAAAAAGCCACAAACATTTGCCACATTTACACAAATGTCAAAGTTTTTGCACTTGAAAAACTTTACCCCGGCATTCAATTAAATGAATAAAATGTGGCTCATTATGAAAAATTGCAAACAGAATAAAATACAAAAAGAGAAGAAAAAAAAACTGTGGCATAAACAAAGGCGCCACAAAAAATGGCGGCGCGAAAGCTACTTTTGAACACAAACACACACACACACATACAGAAAGAGAGAGAGTCGGATAACGAGCCGCTGGAAACTGGCAACTGTGGAGAGGCCTCTTCAGATTCAGACGCCGCCGTTGCCGTCGGCGTTGCCATTTATTTTATTATAACAAACAAAAGCCAGAACAAAAAGTATTAAAAAAAAAAAAAAATAAGAGAGAATGTTATAGAAAACAATTTTGTAGCGCGCGCGGGCTTAATTGAAATTGTAACTGTCATTAATTACTGTCTGGAAATTTGAATTAACAACAAAACAAACAAAGGCACACAACAACAACAAATGGCTTTTTGTGTATGGAAAATTTTTCAAAATAATTGAAAAACCTGTCGAATCGGCAATCGACCGCCTTTATATTTTCCTTTTGCTTTTTTTTTTAATCAAAGCTGTTCCTGCGGGAATATTAAATAATGTTAAACAAAGCCTAAAGAGATGGATGTGCTTGCTAACGGGGGAGTGAACAATAGAAAATCGACTTCGACTTCGCTGGCACAAAAGGTCGAGCTCAAGCCTTTTTTTTGCTGCTGCTGCTGCTGTGTGGAGTGGGCGATACGTCAAGACCCTTTTGTTGCACAATAAAATGCAAACAATTGATTAGTTTGCAATTGGAAAAAAGCGTCGAGTCTTTGGGGGGCGTGGAGTGTCAAGGCTACGTTTTACATTTGCCTTGCAATTGACAGGTGGAGAAAGGATTGCCAGGGACAGCCTAGTCAGTGGGTGGTGGGATACTCTTAATTACTGTACGCTCAATCAGCAGCAAGTGCGTTCAAGAATGGTAAAACAATGAAAGGGAAAACTCTGGTATTATATGGAAAAGGGATAAGTCACTGACAGACAAATAAGGTTTGATTCAGCTGTGTGGAAGATTTTATACCCTGAGAAATGTGCGATCTGTGGGATTTTAAGATTTTATTTACATGAAATGAATTTCTTCATTTTTGCTTTTGTATTCAAGTTGGAATGGTATCAAAAAATCCCAGCATAAAACCTTTAAAACATTGAAATACCCTGGACCCTTGATTTTGTGTGTTTTCATACGCATATATACACATACACACACATGCTACCCTTTCTGGCTTCCTGTTGGTTGGCTAATAACTATTTTACTTGCTAAACTTCAGTGTTTTTAAACCGATCTTTCTTTAAGTCTCAAGGATCTTACTTTAAAATTTAAATCTGTACTTATAAATTTTAAAAGTTTTTAAAATAATTAGTTATACAATTATACAAAGTTCGATATGGAAATGGATTTGAAATTCGGAACAGGTCCAATTATTTTGTAAAATAAACAAAATTATTGCTTTTCTATTTAACCAAGTTTCGAACCAAAACCTTGAACCTCATATTTTCGAACATGAAACATTGACCGCGTTCAGCAGAAGAACTTGCTCCCTGATCAATCATAAAATTTAATTGATCTTTCTGCTGACCGCGACTGATCCGGTATCATGATAGCCAATTTGAGGTATCATGATAGCGGAGCATGTATCAAAGAAATAGTACGCTCCTTTGAAGTGATACTGATACCAGCAGCTGTTATTGTATATCGATAGGCTTGGTATCGATAACATTGGGCTTGTTTTGCAAATATGAGCTTTCAATCTGCTGTAAATAATTATAAAAAAACAATAAAATATAATTAAACCTAACTTTGCTATCTTCTATGCAATTTCCAGGGTGGCACAGAAAGCTAGCGTGTCTGCGACGCCATTAAAAAAAATACTGCGTTCCGTGCCTCGATTTTCTTCTAAAGGCGTTGGCTAAAAATGTAGCACTTCGTTCAGCAGAAACTTTTCGATCTATCATTCTTTTCTGATACATGCTCAGCGCTCCATCATTCTGCTGAACACGGCCATTGATAACTTTTGGTTTGATTCTGCTCCGCACAAATTTTTTGGTTTGACGTCCTGACCTAAGCACATGTTTTTAGTAAAACTTGAAGAATTTTCATTTATTTATTTGTAAAGTTGCCCATTTTCTAAACACACACTCACACCTTTCCCCATTCACATTTCCGCTACACAAAAGTTGTGCAAACAAAAGCTCTACACACACACATATACATACACCCACATACCGAGAGCATCAAATTGCAGGGCAAACAATTTAATCTCTGGTCAAGTTATGAGTGGCCCCAGGGTATGGCAAGGCAAACAGAACAGAAGCGCCAGCAAACCAAAGTAATCTCATAAGTAGCCCGATAGTTACCAACTGAATGTGAAGTGTGAGAAATTGGTAAAAATGGATCTGAACTATCCCCATAACTATGTGAACTGTTAAGCAATTGGAGCCGCTGGCCTTTCCTTTCAATATTTGCCCTGTGGGTTAGACACTACACACATACAGACAGACAGTACTAGTTCAACATTTTCCAGTCCAGAGAAAAACTTGTTAATTATTCTTACAGCTCCCCAAAGTGGGTTGCCAACTGCACACAAGAGTTGGGGACTTGTTTTTCATATCAATTATTAAGCCAGCCACTCATCTCTCTCTCACCGACTAGGAGAGGTTTTCTGTATTTGGACAGGGGGCGCCAGCAGAGACATTGGACAAACATAGACATTGTCATTGTCGTCATTCTCTGCTCCTTTTGTGAAGGCGAGGGCTTAGTTTATTCAACTGCTCAACTGCTACGGGTACTTGGGAGATGTTTCTCCTGCCCCCAGGTACATCTTGTTTATTATTATGTCCACTCTTGAAGGTGTCGTTCACAGAAGAGAAGTTGCTCATTTGATGGGCAGTTGCCACTTGGACGACAACGACGACGACAATGTGCTCTGTCAATGTATCTATAAATTAGTATTTTAGCAGCAATTCACTTTATGAGTGGGAGGCCCATTTATGTGGGGCGGAGGTGGGGGGGGGGGAACAATTGTACTTTTGTATTGCCATTATTGTTATAGTTTTGTGTTAGTCTTGGTCTATGGGGACTGACTGTGTGGGCCGGCCTGGGCCTGACAGCCGTTTCTTTTGAGGCCTGTCATCATCGTTGTCGTTGTCGTGTGTTACATTTGCTAACAAAGCGTCATAACAATGCAATTTAGGTTTGAGTGCCGCCCATGTAACATTATCATCCCGGGCTTTGTGGCTAGCCACTAAAATTACACGCTTTAACTAATTAGCGACATTTCCCCCAACGAATTCTTTTACTAATTTATACACAATATGTCCAATTTTTCTTGTTTATTGTTTGCGGATAAGAATAGCAAATGCAATTGTGAGACTTCTGAGAAGGGGAAAGTAACTGAGAAATGGAAACGGTTCTGAAGCTGTTGTTGAGGTAAAAATTATGAATATAAAAGCTATAGGAAACGATTCGAAATAAAAGAGGTTGGGAACCATATCAAGATTCAGAATTGCTTACTCGCGAGCCGCCTGCTCGGCAGAAAAGACAATAAGTGATAGTTAAATAAATCAAGTTAAAGAAAACCATCGAAAGGGAAAATAAATGTGAAAGAAAGGGAAATACAAAACCAAGTTAGTAGGGCGCAAAAAGAGAGTAACAAGAAAATTAAATGTAAATAAGAAGGCGAAGGAGTGGAACAACAATATGAAGAAAAATTAAATATTATGAAATAATAGTGAATGAAGTATTTAAGGTAGAACAAGAAATCAAAGCTAACCTCTACCGTGGTACTTGCAAATGCTACCTCCAACTGATTTAACCAGGAGAATGTTTGTATACAGGATGTCAAAAATTAATAAATTTAAAATCATTAAGAATCTTATTTAACTAATAATTAAAAATTTAATCAAAATCAAATAAGTTTTTCTCAGTAAGACAAATTTTCTAACCAATCGGTTCTATAGCAGCAATAGGATATAGTCTCCCGCTTCTGACCAAATGTTGCAAATCTGTTTGAAATCATTAAATTTTGTTTTTTGCTGTGTTTAAGAACGCTATCATAAGAAACAAAATTATTTTTCTCAGTTATACCCATTTTCTACCCGACGGTCTAGTAGGAATAGTAATCCAATATTAACTAAATTATTTAAAACGGTTTAAAAGCATATAATATTTATAATTTCTGAGTTTCAAAACGCCATAATTGAAAACAAAAAAAGTTTTCTTACTGTCATAGAAAACAGAACTCTCTTTCCGAAATGTTGATTAAACCATTCTTAAAATGCAATGGAATTTGTTTCATGATTAACATCAAAGCCTCATGAGTGTCACTAAAGCCTATTTTTAAACCGACCTTTCCTATGGCAGCTATAAGATAAAGTCATCCGATCTTTACAAATGTAGTCAAACAGACCATATCAGATCCGTAGAGGGTTATGCTTTGCAAAGATTCACCGACATAGAGATATATGTACGTATATGTAAAGTTTCTGGTGGCTCTAACAGGTACAGCGAATCAGTTGAGTCAATCTTACCATCAATTTATTCATGGATAAGCGCAATTCTATATATCGGTAATTAAAGATATCCATTGGACTGTTTGACGTTTTTAACCATATTTTGACGGTAAAACTGTAATTATGTATTGTGTGTATTGCGTTAATAATGTATTGTGTGAGAATAAAATAAAGTATTTTGTCCCAAGTTTTTGGTTCAATTCGATGATTTAAGTTCAAAAAAACATTCTTTTGGGAGCCAGCATGATTGATCTTGCTTCAGTTCTCTGAAAAGTTTGGGTAAACAAATGGTTGAGTACCATTCAGACTTGACTGCCCAACGATTTTTAAACGATATCATAAAATTGATAAATTGATAAAAAATACATCTAAATGCCTTTCAAAGTTAATACACAGAAAAAAAAAACTGTGCCATTCGGGCTCAACTCAACACCAAACGGGCTCAATAATGGGTTGATCCCGGAATGGCTTAAACTGAGCCCTAGTCGGGATAGTCGCCCGATAAAAGTTCAAAAAATTTAGAACGCCCGAGAGAGATTTTTTTTTTCTTATAAAATTGCATATATATTAATAATTGTATATTTGGATTCACTTAAGACTTCTTTAATTTGAAGAAACATATATAAATAAATTAACAAGAACTTACTTTAACTTGCCTTGTCTGGGAATCGAACTCGGGACCTCGGACTAAATTTTTTTAACTTTTATCGGGCGACTATCCCGACTAGGGCTCAGTTTAAGCCATTCCGGGATCAACCCATTATTGAGCCCGTTTGGTGTTGACTTGAGCCCGAATGGCACAGTTTTTTTTTTCTGTGTACCTTGTGGAATCCAGAAAAAGTATTGTACGGAAATTGGGGGTTATATTTTTAAAAAATTCTGAACGAACCATGTAGATTTTAAATTTCTTTATATTTCTATATCTATACGGTTTGTAGTGAAATATTTACGATCTAAAAGAAGATGATTAAAGATAATTTTAAGAACCGAACCTATTTTTATAAAAAAGAGGTTAAGTCGGGATTACTTTTGGAAGGTCAGTTTGGGAGATTCGGTTCATGGTCTAGTTCAAGAGACCCAAAATATCGATCCTCTGTGACTTCCATATAAAGTAATTGTTTTTCCTATCTTAACAAATAAGTGAAGATTCGTATCGCCACCGAAATTTGAAAAAAATGAAGAACCGAAGTAGAATCTTTAAATCAAACACCTATTAACCGGTTCCGGAACCAATACTTGATTCGGAATTAATACCTAATTTCTTGACCTTCTTAAATATTTAACATATCTTTCGATTTTATATTCTTAGTAAATTCGAAACTGGCTCACAGACCTCACATCGGGCACCATCAAAACTCTCTGTCAATAAGCACCTCAGCTCCACCACCTCCCCCCACTTAGGAAGTCCCTTATAATTGTGACAATTCTCATCTCTGTTGGTCGCATCGTTATTTCCCTGCTTTTCAGGCATTCTGACACATGTCATTATAACATTTTACATTAACTTAAAAACATTTGCAATATCTGAATACAATGGCAAAACCCCAAACCAGATAGAGACTACCAACCCTACATGCCACTTATTTGCGAAAGTGTGTGTGTGTGTGTGTGCCATGTACACATCCTGGCCAACGCCCTCAAGAACGAAAGGGACAAAAGCACGACGCTTCCCCACCACCAAACTGAAAACCACCTGCTGGGGGTAACCAGCCCAGACCCCAGACTGACAAACAGGCAGCAACGAGACAAACAACAAACCAAATAACAATGCACAGAAAGAGAGGGAAAGAGAGAGACAGACAGATAGACGAAGACATTGTTGGGTTATCCTTCTTGTTAGAGCGCAGACAAGACAAGTTTTCGTCCCAGCTTATGTGTGGAGCCGGTTGTCATGAGTGGTGCACTTCAATTGTGTAGCCAGATTTTGACAAGAGTTAACTTCAAGCGCCTAAGTGAAAGAGTATCAAATGGATTAACGAATTTGGACATTAAATTTATGTCTCACTTTTTTCAATCAAAACAGGTGCCGAATGGAAGCTGCTTACCGAAGAGGAGAAACGTCCGTTTATTGATGAGGCCAAACGCTTAAGGTAAGTGGAGATGCATGCATGGTTTAGGTTTATAAGAGGGAGCTGATGATTTTCGTTACATTTTTATACAGAGCCATGCACATGAAGGAGCATCCGGATTATAAGTATCGACCGAGACGTAAGCCAAAGGCTTTAAGACGTGATGGTTATCCATATCCAATGCCATATCCATCTGTGCCCGTGGAGGCGTTAAGAGCGGGTAAGCAAGATGTTTATAAGATTACTACTGGCAAGGCAACCGAAGAAATGGCGACCGTGACCCATCTAAAACACTCCGAATAAAGTTACCTTGAAGCGCCGACTATAACTGACTCTCTGACAATTTGTAAGACAAGACTTTGCCAAGTAATTGTCGATTGTTTTGGCACCAAGGAGCTATTGCTAGCGAACTTAGATTTAAATTTTAAAAAATGGCGACCGTGACGTAAAGAAAAGTATTTGGTAGAGATAAGTAAAGTATTTTCTAGCAACTAAAAAATAACGACCGTCAAATA
This sequence comes from Lordiphosa mommai, assembly GCA_018904225.1. Lineage (NCBI taxonomy): Eukaryota > Metazoa > Arthropoda > Insecta > Diptera > Drosophilidae > Lordiphosa > Lordiphosa mommai. The sequence goes on along the minus strand of JAEIFT010000369.1, from coordinate 34,223 downwards.
TAGCATCTTACTTTTAAAATGGGGAACTGGGTGTATTATAATACAAAAATGGCGACCGTGAAGCAAAGATCTATATGTGATAAAACAGACCCAGAGTTAACGATATTTATTTTGTAGACAACTTAAGAAATAGAGAAACTTACTTTAAGAATAGGAAACTAGATTTATTTATATACAAAAATGGCGACCGTGACGCAAAAATCTGTATGTGTTAAAGGAAACCATCAAAAATGAAAAAAAAAATTGGTATTTTGTAAGCGAGTCAAATAAAGGCGACCGTGACATAAAGACACTTACTAAAAAGAATAGAGAACTAGATGGATTTAAACACCAAAATTGTAGAACCATGGGTTTACATATGCTTAAGTACCCCAACTCTCTGTTAAGGACCATTAAAAGCGTAAGCCATTCAAATTGACAAAACCGTCACTTCTCCATCATTTGCATATTCATTCCAATTACCTAAAATCCTTAAAAAAATCCATCCAAGCATAAACCATGTAAAATACTCAACCATTTTTATGTGCTTTATGGGCTTGGGGGACTTAAGACAAATGCAAATGTGACACGACAACACATAAGCCACTAACAAAATATGACAAAACTATCCCACCGCCCACCCCCCACTTAACCGCAATATGGCTCCACCCCAAAAACGAAAAACCACCTAAACCACCCGTTATTTCATTTGGCTGACAAACTGTGAAGTCATCATCCTGGCTTAACAACTCATTCAAGTGACAGAATGGCTGTTGGAAGGAGCTGGGTAAGGAAGACATAAGCATGAGCATAAGTTTCCATTCATGATTTTCTATGGGGTGGGCGCAGCAGTTCCACATAGTTGGATAGTTATCTGGTTGGTTGGAGGTTTTAAATTAGCATTTGTCACGTTTTTTTGTCTCCCAGCCCGACTGGGTTAAGTTTTCGTTTTTGTGATGTGACAGCAAATTGTTGGTACAAGAATGATTTATGCTTCACGGAAATGATAATAAAAATCCAAGGAAATGCGTAATAAATAAACCGAATTAGTATAAAGTCCTGGTTGGACTTACCCATGAATGAATACACTGGGAAGGGAAGTGGAAAATTGAATAATTGGCTTAAAAGTTGGTAGAAATTTTCCCAAAATCACAGACATTTCTGTGGCTGTCAGAAGCAGTAAGTCATGTAAAGCTTCCGTTTTGTTACTGCCTACAATGGCGTCTCCACCTAATCCTCTATTATATTTAATAACAATTGTTTGCCACTTGATATATAATATGAGAATCACATAATGTACATTTATCCAAACTTTGTTGTCTAAGCATTTTTAATTGCTCCATCACATCAATTTCCTTAAGCATCTTCAATCAATCCAATAGCGGCGGCAGTGGCGGCGCCGCCAAGTGAATGAAATGTTTCTTTCAATAAGCGGCGCTTGTAATTATCAACTTGGCATACAAACAAACAATAAGAAAAAGACCCAGAAGGCAGCTGGACGACTACCGTTTAGGGCAATTGGTAATAGGCTGGTGGGCAACACATCTTTTTTTTTATAAAGATATCCCGAGATACGTAGATACTCTCTCTCTCACTCTGTGTCTTCCACTCTGGTCAAAATAGCTGATTCAGCGCACAATTAAATAGCGATGGCGACCCCGAAAAGTTGAAATGAAAGAGTTGACCGAACAAAGGGCGCAAAATATTTCGAGTGGCAATTATTTTTAAACACACACCAAGACAAGGTGAAGCTGCTGTTGCTACTGCAAACGAAGTTGAAACCGTGGAGTCGGATGCTTTATTAAATGTGAACACAATTTATGAAATTAAAGGTATTCTATATACTGGGTAATATTGACGGATATTATAAGTAAAAGTTTGCATCATAAATTTGTTTGTTTTAAGGCCAATTCTCAGATGACATAAGAATAATTTTCGTCACTATTCTTTATATGAATAGGAACACTTTTGTAGAGCTTAGAAATCAGAATGCTTTTGAACAGATGTCTTATTTATATGAAGCATAGTGCCGAAAATAAAATTTATGTCATCTGAGATCAGGCCTTTAGAGCCGTATAACAGTCACTTGACGGAATCTTAGCTTTTTTGTTTTCATTTGAAGAAAACTACCGCTGCATGTTATAAAATGCTCTTGGAATCATAAGGAAGTTATTGTCAATTAAAATCAACCTTCTTTTAACTTTTAGAAAATTTTTTTTTAATTTTTCAAAATTATTTCTAGGCTTATTAAATAATTCCTAAATTACAGGATAGATCGAACCGAAACCTAGGTCTTTTAAATCCATAGGAAAAGTTTGTGTTCTATCGAAACTTTAGTAAAGGAGTATACCAGACCACAGTAGTGTCTATCAGGCAGAAATCCTTGCAATCAAGAAAGCTCTTTCATGCGCTGAGTACTCAGCTCGAACGCTGAGTACAATAAACATTTTCTCTGAAAGTCAAGCCGCCCTAAAAACCCTTGACTCAATATATATTATCCAACTCGGTATTGGTGAACGACTGCTGCAAATGTCTTCAAAAGGTAAGAGGGCTGACGAATTCGTCAAACAGGACACTACCACCAACCTCCTTCCCGATAAGGAGATAGTCAGTATGCCCATGGCAACGTGCACTCTTATAACCCATGGTATATACGAGCAAAAAAATACTCAAAAATCACTATCAGTCACATTATGCAGAATAGAACAGCGTTAACAGGTCACTAGCTGGTGGGAATCCATACCGCCAGAAGCAGAAGAAACGAGAAAGAAGTGGTACTCATTCAGTTCTTGCCCCGCCCTGAGCCGACTAAAATAGAAACTCTATGGCTTGAATTCTTTGGCAGATACCTCCAAGCTTGCGAAAATATCGCGCAGAGAAATTTGAGGGTTCATCAAGGACCTTGCCTCCACACTGAATCTGTCTCCAGAAACTGCCTCAGTGTGCCGGAAGAAAAATTTTGCCTTAACCTAACCTGACTTATACAGAGCAGCGGTATGCACTTAAATATAATAAAAGGGCGCAACAACAAAAAGGAAAAACAGATATTGATCAGACTTTAGAAATAAAATGAATATATTCAACAAACACTAATAGACATTATTCTCAAGAAGGAAATTGGAAATTATTAGAACCAAAATAAATCTTAAAATATTTGATTTAGATCCAAAACATCAGCCTATTCTTTAAAAATTTCAAAATCATCTCCTTACCATCCCGATTCCGACACCAACTTTTACATTAAACTCAGAAAAAAACGAGAACTTTGTACTTAAATCAAGTACAAACGGTGTCAATAGTACGCCAAGTACGAAAATAGTTGACACACTTACAAAATACTTGGTTCAAGTACGATTTTTTCAATCCCGAAAATCTTGATTGTAGATGGTTTCAGGATACAAAGTTTTTTAAAAACTAGTCTTAGAACGAAATGGTCTTGAAACAATACCGATTCGTTCTTACTTTAAGTACACCCAAGAACGAATCATACTTTACGTTAAAGGTACAAAACGTTATAAATTCACGTTTGTTCCAGAACATTTGAGTACAACAAATTCTCGATTTAAGTATTTCGTACTTGATTTAAGAATTTTTTTCTCATTTTTGAAACTTTAGACTGATTCGTACTTAGTTTAAGTACAATCAAGTACGAATTATACTTTACATTTTAAGTACAAAACAGTATAAATTCTATCCCGTTCGTTCTTGTACGCTAGCACCCGTTTTTTTCTGGTATTTTGTCCCGCCCGATTCCTTAGCCTAACCCAGCTTAAAACCAATATTGAAACATCACAATTTTGGCATCTTTACAACCCACTGTGCCCGGGGGAGCCATTGTCATATTTGTTGTTAACTCTTTTTCTTTTCACCTCTCACACTACTCAAACACATCTCATTCCTCCTTCTCTTGTTTAACTTCACTTGCAGGCATTACGCCCGGTTACTTTGCTCCCGGTCCCACAGCGGCCGCCTATCACTTGGGCAGCCATCTCGGCCAGACATCGACGCCGACAACAACGCAGGTGAGTTCGGGCTTAAGCTCTTTTTTTTTCTTTTTTTTTTTGCTCTCAAGTGCCAGCACGTCCATCAAAAAAATAACCGGGCTGAACGGTAGCTCGAAGACCAATTACAACATTCAATCGAACGTGGCGACCCAGACCGCTGAACCCTATACCCCGGGGTTGCCTTAATAACATAATTACAAAACTCCTACGGCTGACGCCCACTTTAAAAGGCGGAAAACACGCGGCCGTGACTAAGCGCTACAACGCTTCCAACATTCCCGCGATCCTTTCAATTCTGACCAAGTCATGCCAAAGGATTTGTGTGGTGGCATAGTTGTCATTACATATTTAGGGAGGGGAGTTCGAAGATCATGCGACGATAACAAGTTAGCGCGAGCAGAAACAAAAACAAATATAAGTAGGACAGGTGAGACAGGTGGGACAGCTGGTGTTAAATGTCCTAACTAGGACAGTTTTTGTTTTTGTTTTTTCTTTTTTGGCAGCTGTTTAGTATGGCAAAAGTATGAACGTCTTGGCCAACTCTTATTAACACAGCCATTAAATGTCATGACTGGAATATTCTCTGTTTGGTTGCTGCCTATTTGAGACTGTGATTGATGCCACAAGTTGAAGCGTTGCGGGTGTTGAAAACCTTAAATTAACATTAAAGCTGATGGTTAATAATATACCGCAGCTCTGGCAACTGGATTCCATAATAATAGACCAAGTTTAAGATAACAAAATACGCTTTTGTAGTGTGAAATAAGTATATGGAAAATGCAGATTTAAAAATTATAGATGTGGTGTCTTAAGAGTCTAAGACTGAGAATGGGCTGGACTGAGCCGGGCTAAAGTGACTAGACACATAGCGATCGACATTCCTTTGGTTTCTATGAAGAGGGTAGGACAAGCATTTTTTTTATGTGTTGGGGAAACTACTCATTTCAGTGCATAAATTCAGTTGCTCACTTTATAGTGAGTAAACAAAGTTACTTGTTTTTTGTTCAGTTGTTCTCTCATTTGTTATTTTTTTTAGTTGTGCTGTTGGTCACGCAATAATAATATTTAAATTTATCAGCCATGTTTCCAATTTCACTTCCACACAAGTTTTGTGCTGTAGAGACCAAATCTGTTGCAAAAATCAGTATACAATCACAAAAGTTTTGTGGATGTGAAACTTAGAACATGGCAGTATATCTTTATTAACCAAATTAAATAAAACAAAACTTTGTCAGTAATTTGTTAAATTTTTGGCTTAATAAGAGAAAGCAAAGCTTTATGGGTTTTATATTTTCTATGTGTAAGGCCCGATGTCTCATCTTCTAGATATGTCAGGTAATCGTTAAATTTACTCTAATATTTGTAGGTTTATGTGACATATAGAGCCATGTAGGAGATGAGAAATCGGTCCCAAGAGGTGTAAGGTTTAGGAGGAGATTTCTTTGCCAGATGATAGAAAATAATTTCTTGAAATATGAAAAAACATTGAATCAATAACAGATATTTTCCACACTTCTCGAGTTTCCTTATTTTAAAATAGTTAGTAAATAAAACGAACCTGCCGTTGCTGACTTCGAAATGATCAATCCTTATGTTCCGCTTAACCCATTCCCGGCCACTATATAAATAGTTTTTAAGATCAAATACAAATCTAATATCGGCTGATGAAATTCATATTTTATAAATATCACTTAATTCATATCAATTTGAAACGAAAACATATAATTTTGACCCTAATAAAGATTATTTTGTCATTAAAATATCATACTGATATGAAAAATGATCAATTTGATATAAAAATACAATCATAATGTTATGAAATAATGTAACATTCATATTTCAACACGTAAATTTTATCTTAAAACATATCAATTTAATATGTATCATTTCGGCTTTTAAGTCCCAGATCATATCAATTTTTGTTCTGTGTGCTTTATAATTTGGTTTCTATAAAATTTTAATACTCGCCCAATTAAAAGAGAAGAAATTTTTTGTATTTCTGTATTTCTGAAATATTCCTTTGTGTTCTCCAATTCGCTTTCGACCCAAATGTCAAATATAAAATCTATCCATGATGTTAGAGATTTCTTAAAAAATTGTCCAAGATATACATTAAAAATTATTTAAAATTTTGGAAAGTTATTTAAAAAATATTCCACTTATTTGTACGAGCATATTCAACACTAAAAGTTTTTCCTTTTAATCTTAGAGCTAGTATTAATAAACAGTTTCAGAAAGATATAAGAAAGTCATCTGGACTAAAATCAATCCCAACAAATGTCAGGTAAAGGTGGATTACGAATTTTATGAAACCAACTACGATGGGATTGACTTAAGTGCGGTTTTCCAATTCCGAACTTTATTATTTCAACAACACACGAGATTCATTTAAGTTTCACTTTCGATAGAGTTTCTTTCGCTATGGCAGTGCTATTCCGTTCTTATGTTAATCTCAGTGCAGGATTATTTGGTTTTCAAGTTAGATCCGTACTTTAAATGAAACTTTTCGGACTGATGCAAGAATTTGAGGATTGTTTTAATGATACGAATTTGATTTAAGTATAATCAGGTTCGAAGCCTATTTGAAATTTTAATACAAAGTTCGGGACTTGAATTAACTTAAACAAGGCACTTATATGATGAATGATCATTGATCATACATGATCAAACTAATTGAATCGTATAAATTAATCTTAAAAACAAGCTTCATATTATTTTTTGTTTAAGTAAGTCGAGGATCACACCAAAACCTGGGATTCAGGGGTTCCAGGAACCGGTCCGCGAACCGAACCCAAAGATTCGTCACTGGATCGAGCCTCCGAACCGAACCTCTACCAACATTTGGGAGGTTTCTAGCCTTGGTTTTATGGTATATTCATTTGAAAACCCCATACAATTGTTTGGGATCATTTATATTAAAGCTGAGAAGTTGTACTTTACAATGATTTCATGGAAATAAAAATCATGAAGGTTCCCCAAAAAAAAAAAAAAATCACTGAAAATGGCCTAGTTTTTATACCCGTTACTCGTAGAGTAAAAAGGGTATACTAAGTTCGTGCAAATGTATGTAACAGGCAGAAGGAAGCATTTCCGACCCCATAAAGTATATATATTCTTGATCAGCATCAATAGCCGAGTCGATATAGACATGTCCGTCTGTCCGTCTGTCCGTCCGTCCGTCTGTCCGTCTGTCTGTATGAACACCTAGATCTCAGAGACTATAAGAGCTAGAACTACCATATTTTCAGTGTAGACTTGTATCTTCTGCACGCAGATCAAGTTTGTTTCAAATTTTTGCCACGCCCCCTCTCTCCCCCGCAATTTGAAAAAAAACCTCATATCTCCTACAATTTTGAAAATAGACTGTTCAAACCTTCTAGACATATATCTTAATCATCATTACCTATCGATCCGCCATACATCATTTTTCGATCAGATGAACTATAGTAGAGGTTGCCGCCCCCAAATTTGAAAAATACCTCATATCTCCCACAATTTTGAAAAATAGATTATTTGAACCTTCTAGACATATATTTTAATAATTATTACCTATCGATCAGCCATACATCATTTCCTGATCAGATGAACGATAGAAAAGTTGCCGCCCCCGCAATTTGAAAAAAACCTCATATCTTCCACAATTTTGAAAATAGACTGTTCAAACCTTCTAGGCATATATCTTAATCCTCATTACCTATCGATCCGCCATACTTCGATTCCCGGTCAGATGTACGGTAGTAAAGTTGCCACCCACGCAATTTGGATAATACCCTCTATAACCAGCAATAGATTCCACCTACAGATATTTAGAAACTCCCGTCATTGTTTTCCATTTTTATCATAATCCAATGACAGTTTACACAGCTGACACTTGCGACATATTCGGTCCACCTGCCCTTACCAACCACTTGAGCCAACCCTTAAACAAATCAATTAACTGCCAAATAATACCTCAAACCCACATTTGAAACAAACAAACAAACAAACAGAGAAATCCACGTAAATGCAGCGCATCAAAATATTTACGAATCCACACTAATTCCCAATTGGGCGCAAATCAAATCAAATCAAATTGTAATCCAAAACGCTTTTGGCCTTTGCACACACTCACACACACACACAGTCCCTGTGCCTGCACTGGCTCTGGCTATGGTTCTGGTTCTGGGTGATGACGATGAGAACACGTTGATGATGATGTGTTAACAACATAATTATAGCCCAGAGCAAAGTGCTCTGTAAAACGGGGAGCAACCCCTCGACAAAAAAAAAAACAAAACGGAAATGAAGCGAAAACAACCCCTGGGCTGTACTTAGTACCCGTTCCCTCCACCCCACACTGTCTTACACAAGGCAACGGGTGTAGCAATGAGAAACGTATTGCAAATCAAATAAAATTAAACTGAGACGAGTTTTGCGGTCGTTTTTGAGAGAGGGTGGCATTAATGTTGATTCTGGGCTGTATCCACAATTAGTTGGTCAAATAAAGCCACAAAAGTGTGAAGATCTGGGTAACAAACCGGAATACGAACCAGAAGCGTATAGCAAAATTTAAAATGACATTTTGAAAATTTTGTTTTTTTGAAAATGTATTTGAGAATCGAATATAAAATTTGATTATTTTGATGCTCTTGTTTAAATTTGATTTCTTCTTTTGTCTTTTCAGGCCACTCTCTCCGGGCAAATGGATAAGTTTGCTTTGGAACGCAGCTCGTATCTAAGTAATGCAGCAGCAGCTGCAGCGGGCAGTCAGGCTAGTGCAGCGGCCTATAGCGCCTATCTGGATCCCAGTGTGCTGACTAAAGCATATTTTGATTCCAAAATGTATCAGGATCGTGCAGCAAATTATGCTTTTGATATATCCAAAATCTATGGTGCCCAGCAGCATGCGGTTGCTCATCACCAGCAGCAACAGCAGCAGCAACAACAGCAGCAGCAACAGCAACAACAGCAACAGCAGCAGCTACTCAGTGGAGCAGGCAGTGCCAGCTCCCACAACAACAACAGCAGCAGTGGCCTAGATGAACGCGATGCCACGCCTCAGCTGGAAACTGGTGGCGTGGGCACCAATCTGGTGGTCGAGGCTAAACCACATTTGCACTCACCCAGCGATGCGGGTCTGGATTATGCCCAATATGCTCAACAATATGGCGGACAGTTGGCCACAGCTGCGGCTGTTGCTGCTGGTCCTGCGGCAGCTGGTGGTGCCACCGATTTTCGACGACCCTTGACCGTCATTTTCTGACCACCATCATCCAATGGCAGCGAGGAGTTGAACTTGTCGATGACTTAGGAAAAAAAAAACACACAAAACAAACGCGAGATTAAAGTAAATTTGTAGCCAACTTTATGGTTAAGTGTCCCCCTTTCTCTCTCTCCCCCTTTTCCCCCCACAGTTGTAAACTAAATGTAAGCTTTGTTAGGATGGCCGAAAATTAAGGGAAAGAGCAGAAGCAGGAGAAAGCAGAACAACGAGCGGTGCAATTTTTTATGTTTTAAACGCTGAACGAAGTGCATAGCATAAATTTAACATTTAAATTAAAATGTATTTAAATTCTACACACACACACACACACATACAAACAAAATACAACAGAATATAAAACAAAACAAAACATCCAAAATGCAGAAATAAAAGGCGCATTGTCATAAGCAGCAAATTTTGTTTTGCTCTGGGAGAAGAAGGTGGAGGCAACTGTGCTGCATTTGCTTAATTGAAGACGATGTCAGGGGAATACACAAAAGGTTAAAAGTAGGAGAAATCTATTCATGAAAGTTGCAGTGCAAATACACTTACAGAAAGTGCAAATTTAATGGCCTAATTCTTTAATAAATTCTGGAAAATCTGGTTCTCAAAATGGAATTGCTAAATTAGATGATGTTTTAAAGCCTAGGTATTGTAGAATATTTTCTAAAACTCACAAAATATTTGGAGAAGTATTTAAATGTGATTTAAGCTTGTTGCTAAGAGATGGTACTCTTTAGAGATCGACCTCTACACGTTATCGATCACAAACATGTCCATAAATTGTTCAGAAATAAAGAAGACTTACTTTTTATACCCTGTACTTAAGGTAGAAAGAATATAAGTTGTATGTAACAATTACCTCGCTTATACACACAAAATTGATCATGATAAATGCCCTTCAAAGTATGCTATGTCCATGATTAGTAATAATTAAGGATAATTTTTCTTTTATATTTGCCTTAACACGAATTTATTTTGTATATCTATATCTGCCCCGACATGATGAACAAATGCACAGTGCATACTATGGATGACGCTTCTATAACCGACTCGTTCAAATAGAGAATTATGAAACCAAATAAAGTTTGCATACTTCTAAGGGCATTTATCTTGATCAATTTTGTGTGTATAAAAAGAATCGTGCAGAAGCCTGGAAATTTTTGATTGCACTCGATTTGTATCTTCCATTCGATTGATAGCGTTTTGATTCAGCTTGATTCGCCATTTTTTAGCACCCAAGTTTTCTTTTAGAATTTTCGTGATTTTTCGTGCCGGGATAACTGTCAGAAACACGCACGAAATAAAATTTTGACACACCAAAATAAAAAGAAACAGACCGCTCCTATTTATAGTCCTATCTTCAGTCGAAACTTTTCTATATAAAGTGGACTTTTCGAATTCGCTAAAGATGGCTTCTGGCAGCTCCTCTATGGAGTTGGGCTATAATTTGATTTAGAATTAAATTAGATATTCAACGTATAGGTAAAGGGGTGGGAAGTCATAAACCTTTTTCATCAAACTTTTGACTATGTGCTCTTTGAAATTCGCCACACTGTCGTTTTGCTTAATGGAGTGCTACTTACTGCGTTTGTTTCATAATTTAAAGCAGCGATGGGCATAAAATTTAAGTTTATGAGCAGTCCAACAACAACAGAAAATGCCTTATAAAGTCCACTACCCTTAACCCCTATTGCCATTGAGATGGACCTGCTCTTCCATTGATTTTCTTTCTCTCTTTTATACTATCGTACAACAGTCGACCCAGGCCCTACAATAACGTTTCAATTCAATATTAGCTTAAGCTGTATTTTCACTTGTTTAACTTCTCATATGAGTTGCTTAGATAGTGTAAGGCTGGGTTCACACTGTCCCTTATGTTGTCTTATTTTCATTGTGAATAGCTTGTCATTTGGCATTAAAAACAAGACAACATGAAGGTCTACTAGATTATCATGTCCCATGCGTCAAACAGTGCGAACTTAACCTAACTATATTATCATATCTCATGAGTCAAGCAATGTAAACCCAGTCTTATAGTCAATCTTAGAAGATCGAATGTGTAAAAAACTCTCTTAAGAGTTTCTCATATGAGTTTTTTGACAGCTAGCTCAAAACTTTCTAAGGTATTTTTTAGCCATCTTATATTCGATCTCAGACAAGTGAAAATACAGCATTACTTTGACTTACTCAACAATAAAGGAGGCACCTATTCGGAGGTAAGCTTCAATTATCCTAATGATTAAAGCGAAAAGTCCACTTCCTTAGCTATCGCATGCACCAATATATCGATTTTATAATATCAACCGCTTTTTTGGTGCTCAGGGAATCTATTTCACTATGACACATTTTTATACACAAAAAAGTTCTTTAAATCCGGACTTTAATCTTTTTTTAAAGTGTACTTTAAGTTTTCAGCGTATTGTTGGACTTAAGTACGCCATATCTCGTAAACTATTCGGAATTTCGCTTTGTTGTCTTCCACGAAGTTGTTGCTCTTAATGTGGCCTATAAAACATTTAAAAAAATATCACATCTTCATACTGCACAGTGTTATTAAGTCACTAAACGTCGAGCGTAGTTATTTAATTTGCTTATAACTCGACTATCGATCATCTAATCGAAAAACGCCGTATTACGGATCGATAAGTAATGATGATTTAAAAATATGTCTAAAGGGTTCGAACATTCTATCATGATAGTTATGGGAGATGTAATTTATTTTTCAAATTGGGGGGCGGTAACTCGACTATCGTGCACCTGATCGAGAAATAATGTATCGGGGCTCGATATGCAATGATGAGTAGAGTATATGTCTATCTATCTATCTGTCTTTAAAATTGAGGGAGATATGAGGTTTTTTCCATATTGCTGGGGCGGCAACTCTACTATCGTTAATCTGATCGAGAATCGATGTATGGTGGATCGATAAGTAATGATGATTAAAATATATGTCTAGCAGGTTTGAACAATCTATCATCAAAATTGTGGGAGATATGAGATTTTTTCCAAATTGCGGAGGCGGCAACTCCTCTATCGTTCGTCTGATCGAGAAATGGTGTGAGGGGATCGATTAAAAATGATTATTAGAACAATGAGTGCTAGACTTCCTTTGTATAAACAAATAAAATAATAATATTTATGCAATATTTTAATTACTTCTCCGCTTATACTTATACTCTCTCATAAAACCATCATACCCTTGCTTGCCACCAGATTTTCTCGATAGAGCAAAAACTTTTGCCCTCAATTTGATTTTTAATTAATTGCAGGCCCCGCTTATTTGGCTGCGGGTTGGTGGCGCTACAAAAGTCAAAAGCGCGCAAAACGCTAAACGCTTCTTAATGAAGGCAACTTCTGGCCAATCAGCTTCAACCTGCTCATTACACCCACGCTCTTTTTTTTTAAGAAAAAAATGTTGACAAACACACCCGTGATTGCTCAAGCAGGCGTAGCAACTCAACGTTTGCTCACTAATTAGTGGCCGCAAGATGAGGTGCAAAATATTCAGCAAATTTAATTAATTTCACGCCATGTTAAGCGCTCAGCAGCAATTAGCGATAACTCGAAAAAATACTCCATTTTAGGGGGTAATTCAAACAGAATTTAATTAATTTAGCTCTGTTTAAATGGTAACGGGTAGTTGTGAGTGAAGTGCACATGCGGTCTGCCAGAGGACGCTACAAAGCTGGCGACCTCTAGCGAAAGGTAACGGAAGTAAGCGAAGGCAGCTGGCACAGCTTTTCAGACCAGTATTTTTACAGTGTTCCGCACTGGCACCATCTAGCGGGCGAGAGCATATTGAGTATAGATTCCCGACATCTCTTGCAAACCAAAGTTTAAATACATTAACACAATCTGCTGCTCAATAGATGACGCCGCAAAAAGCTTTTAAAAGCTTTTGCGCAAAGTTCCGTTTGGAAAGTTCACAGTATAATGATAAATGTATGTTGCCTATTTTTAGGCCGCTTTTGAAAAATGCTTGCGTGCCCTCTTCCATTTATATAACTTTGTGTGACTCAGTCAGGTTTCAATTTCAGCCGCTGCCGCAACCGTAATAGAAAATATTGAATAACTTCTATAATTTATATGATCAATATCTAAAATCTGTGAAATTTTTAGAAAGATCGGATAATATATAACTGAGGTATACAAATTTTATCATTTCCATATATTTTGTGTCAGCCAACCTTATGTTAATCTTTACATTTGATTTTAGCATTAACATAAAATTAATATGTTAACATAAAATGTTAATGTTATATGTTAACACTTTTATTTAATGTTAATATTAACATTTTGTGATTTAATAAGAGAATTGAAATTTATCATTTTTCCTGAGTAACGGGTATATCGAAAGTCGAGCCGACTTCAACTTTCGTTAATCATACGCTGGTCGTTGAAGCGGATATTATATATAGAGCATATATAGCAAGCAAGATTTATTTTCTGAATATCCACCTAGATTTGAAAAACATGAGCATAAGAAAACGGCCATTAGTAAGCTTTTAAGATCGTTGGTACTTGAATTTCCCGGTTTAAGTGCGTAATTCTTGACTTTTTTCTGGGTATATTGATTCTTGACAAGTTTTTCACGCTGAACCCGAATATGGTTTTAGAAAATCCTTATCTTCAAATGATTAACTGTAAATTGGACCTAAAAATGCCGAGAATGTGGATATTTTTCAACATTCTTATTTCTTAGAAAAACGATAATTATGAAATTTTAATTAAAACATAATTCTTGAATATTTTTCGAAGCAAGAATGCTAACTTCTCAGGTAATGCGATCAACCGAACCACAGTTTCGTTCCGTTTTAGTAGTTCACGTATTATATTTGAACGAGAACGTTTCATTTCTCGAATTCGCTCAATTTCTTTGTTGATAATTTGAACTTCTTGCTTTGAATTTCGAAATTGACATAATAGAAAACATTTAAATAAACCCAAAGTATTAATTTTAATGTACCAATTACTTTAAAACAGATATGTTCAATAAGTTTCAGCATTATCTTGGCGAGTAAGAATGATATATTGGATCAGCGGTATGCACCAAACTTGAACGCACGGGCGCTACAACAACAACAACAAACACCACCAAAAGAATGCGTATAAATCATACAGATGTGGCATCACTATGGATCAATCCGATCTACTTGTTGAATGTCGAGCGGTGCAACATCAAAAAAAAGAAAAATCTTTGGTAATATTATAGAATGAGAAAATCTTAAGTCTCATTTATTTCCTGATATAAATCCCCAAATCTACTAATATCTTTGTCTTAAGAAAGACGCTATACACCAGCAATCTCGTTAATGAAATAAACTAAACCGAAACGTTTCCTTTGCGGTTGTGGATCGGTTCAGGATTTTCGAATGGACACCGGTCCGGTTCGCAGTTCGGTTAATGACCTCGACTTCACAGTTTGGTATGGTTGGGTTATAAACCTGTTTCTAAGTGTAAACACATAAGAACATAGCACTTTCGAAAGCTCGCTCCAAGCATATACATACATATAGGGGATATAGATGTCAGATTTAAGTGAACTCAGAATCTTTAGATATCGGATTGTTTATTCATAAATTTGAATACGCTACCATTATCAGATTTTTACTGAGACTTATTTTCTGACTGACAGACGGAGATGGCTTTATCGACACAGCTGTTGATACGGATAGGGTTGGAGATGATTTCCTCTGACTGTTACATAATTTTTGCACGAGCTCAATATACTCTTTGTACCTTTGGTACAGAGTAAAAAAATAAAAAAAAACTCTGTATAAAACATCATCAATTATTTTTACATATTACATTTATAGAAACCAAAATATATAATATTATTTTCTGATTTTCATCTATGAAAGAGTGATTTCATGGATAGATAAAGATCTTACTGCTTTAGATAGTAACACAGTGTTGAAACCAAGCCTCAAATCCTTTGGAATCACGCCGGCAAGAAGAATTTTAATGAGAGATATGGTTAACTTGAAGCAGTCTATAGCTCCAAGCAATTCTTGTCTTGCTTTCAAACAAGTCTTCTTGTGTGTTAATTTGCAACAGTCCAATTTGAGGCCTCAATCCAACAACGTTAATAGCCCTCATATGTTTCACAAATATTATTAAAAGTTCAAAAATTTACTTCCCTTCTGCCAAATTTGCCCACCAAAACCCCAAAAATTTGTCTACCTCTTAATTCTGGCCATTATTGTGCACCAGTTTTCCCCCATTATAAGTCCAAATATCACGGTCTCCACTCCACACTGGCCCATTAGCCCAGCAATGCCTTCAATGCCTCCCACCGCTGTTCTCATTTAAAACACAAATCACGATTAGCTTGGCCACATTTTCCCCCACAAGAAATAAAAAAATTTTCACCCGCATGCAAAAATTTTATGCGATGTTGGCGAGAAATCCTCCCATAAATTATTGCAACTAAACGCAGCCAAACAATTGCCACTCCACTGCCGGGACACATACAATTGAGAAAAAGCGCCTCAAAAATACCCAAAATTATGACAACCGCACACCGTTCAAGGGGGCGGAGGGGGGGCCACATAACAGGCGAAAATTTTTGGCAACTGCCAACGGAATTGAACGATGATGACGTTGCCGCTCATTGTCCGGGCCGGCAGCATAATAGGGCCAGCCATAATGTCCATTATGGGAGAACAAATGGCAGAGACTGCCAGACGCTGGCTCCTCTGCCAGCAGACGATAAGGTTACAACAACTTTTACTTCTGCTTCTGGAGCTGCTGCTGCTCACAATGAACTACAACCACCAGTTGCTTCTTGTCTATTGTTTTCGTTGGGTGGCTTGGCCAATAAAATGCATTCAATTCACATGCAAAACAAAAAACGATAAAAAACACATCACCATTGAGAACGCTTCTAAGCAGCCACATTGCCATCCCGGGCTCCCACTCTGCCCGAGCATTGTCTACGCCATTGGCCAAAACGAAATCGACATGCGCGCCGCGCAGTCACATTTTGATGGGGGGGGAAAGTTGGGGGTGTGGAGCGCTGCCATTTTTATTGTAGCCTGGGTGCAAAGGAGGGAGGACGCCAAATGCGTTTCCTTTTTAGCATTGAAAGCAAAAAAAAAACATGGAAATGAAAACTCTACACAGCAGTCGATGTTTGGAGAGCGGCGCCTGCGCACTTAAAAATAACAAGTTTGTTTTTATTTTTGGCGCGAAGGAATTTCAAAAAAAAATTGGTAACAAGATTAGGCCCTATCTGAAATGATTCTATTAGAATCGAAGTGGTTCGGACTATGAACTTGAAATCAAATGATTTTGTTTCAGCGAAATTATACACTCGAAAATATGTTGCTTGTTTTTAAGAAATTCGCCTTACTTTTAAAATTGGCCAATCATTTAGAAAAATGTTCTTATAAATAGAATAAGTTTTCATAGGATTTGAAAAAGAAGCCATAAAAGAACAATTTTTAGAAAAATATTTCTAGAATCAAGAAACGATGAATTTTTTTTTAAATTAGAAAAACGATGTTTTATATCTTTGGGTAAAAATTGTTGAAACTAAAAATGTTTATTTTTAATTTAACGGATTTAAATCTAAAAAAAAATGTTTAAATTTTAAGTGCAGAAACTTTTGCTTTCAAATAGCAAGTTCTGCTTTTGATTTTACAGTAGAATCAAAATGTTTGTCGTAACTTCTTAGTGGTACACAAACATTTGATTAACAGAAGTTTTTGGAGAATTGAGTTAAACCCAACAACAAAGACAACACTTCCTTAATTTTTACTGTGTACCAAAGGTAAAAAGAGTATATCGAGTTTTTAAAAATGCTGAAAGAGGCTGAAGGAGACTGCCTTCCCCGACCCTGTAGAGTATATATTTTCTTGATCAGCATCAAAAGCCGAGTCGATATATCCATGGCCGTTTAAACGTTCAGATCTCTGAGATGGCAAGGACTTAAGACTTAAAATGTATGGAAATAACAGCCGCGTTAATTCTCTATTAATTTATCAAATGATCAGGTCTTGCGAGGTCTTCGAATTCAACGCAATTGTTAATTCCATTTTTTTCTCATGAAGATTTTTAAAGACTATGTAAACAAGACTAAAAACATAAGTAGCGTCCCACTTATAACGACAGTTATTGATAGGCTTTCATACATTTTTTGCAAAAATACACACACTGCGCAGAATTTGAACAGACTAAGTAAAAAGATTATATATCAATAAACAGAACAAAATACTAAGATTTGATTCCCTGATCTTTTGAATCCAAGCTCTTGGTTCACCCCTTTAACAAATCGACAAAATATCGTGTATTAGACATGCTGCTCAATTAAAATTTTTCGAATTGGAAGCATTTGATCCATGCTGTGTTATTTCAGAATTTCTCAGTATTTCTCCTAGAATTATGCGCTTTGTTACGTACGATGCAAAATCTTATCTTATCTGGCAAATATATGAATATGATTTAAGGGGGACTTCTACCTTTTTTTTTACGTTGCTCGAAACTTTAAGTGGGTTTTTCTCGAAACCACGTTTTTGACCTGATAGCGATGATTGCGGCAGTTCTACTGAACCGATTTTGATCAGCCATGTTTCAATCGACGAAGAATTGATGTAATTCTGGCTCGTATCTCAATCAAGTGGAAAACGATTTTTTTACACTAAACTACAGAAAAAAAACTTGAAAAATCGATTAATTTTATTTAAAATTTCCGCAAATTCGAAAAAGTATTAAAAAATATGGTTGAGGTACGGGCCAGAATTATATAAATTCTGATAATAATCTCATTTACCATTTTCATTTCCGATCACCTGGAGTCCCGAAATCATGGCCACCATCTCTACACCTTTTTGGGAGACCTTAATTGGCAGGCCGATAACTTTTTGAACATCCCTCGAATTCCAAACATTTTTTTTATTTTCTTATATTATTAATTAAGAACACAAAACAAAAAACCAAATTGAAAAAGCTCTTACGGTCTTCCCTCCAGAATTTTTTTAAAAAACACTCAAAAATTCTGTACAAAGGTAGAAGTCCCCCTTAATGGACTTAATATATAATTAAATTGAAGCGGTTCCGGTGGTCATTGAGTCATAAACAATTTTGTATGTATACCTCAAAGATTTCCCTTATATGCGTCATATAAATTCTATATTGATATATAAGAAAACTTGTTAGCTATTATCTAAATCCAAATTCTTAGTACTCAACTCCCTTTTTGTATGCTCTCAACTTGGAATGTCCTCAAGTTGCCATATAAAGACGAACCATTTATCCAAACCGGAGCTTACCAAACTATACCCAATCAAATCTACAGTGTTTAACATTATTTTATATGACCGTCATTACAAATAAAAAAATTTGTGGCATTTCCTGTGAATTTTTGCAACAAACAAGGAAACCAATTGAACTGCAACCCCCCCAAACAAAGGGAATTCAAACTTTAGAGCACATGCTCAAGTTGCTCAGAGGAACGACAATCGATGATTGTGGGAGCAAACAAGGTGATAAGCAACCCACCAAATTTCGATGCAACAATATCGGAATTTTGTATGCAAGCAGTCAGCAGCAGCAGCAGCGGCCAAATAAACAAAACAAAATCGAGCCAAACAAAACCCAACATAAGACAATTGTCAACAAGCCCAAAAGATACAGATACAAATACTCAAAAAAAAAAAAAGAAACAAAAATCAGCAGCAAATTTTTATCACTTAGCCGCCACGTTGACGTCGCCATCGTCTCCGTCTTCGTTTGAGCGTCCTCTGAAGGTGTAAAAAACTCTACAAACACTGCCCGCTCTCTTTCACACCCAAGCGGATGCTCTCTTTTGCACTTACACGCTCCTGTTGGTGGCAGCGACGCGCGACGACAACGTCAGAGCACGCTGTGGCAACCAACCAACCACCACTCCACTCCCTCACACACTCACTCAGTCAGTCACTGTTTTGTTTGCCGTTTTTGTTCTGCCAACTGTCGCAAGTTTTCGAATGCCATAGAAATGCGTTTTCAAATCAAAATTGTCGCGCACACGACACGGACGCATTTCGCTCCGCCTCGGCTAACAATACGGTGCACGGTATTTTAGTTTGATCAAAACAAATGTTGTCCATTCGTCAATAGAGTAAAAGGATGTGTCAAGTGTTTTGCAATTAGATGAAGTGATAAGTGAGGATCAGTAGTTCATAAATGGATACCAATTGTAACAATATTAATTCAGAAAACGATCATATCATATCCAAATTAAATAATTATAAGTAGTGACTCGAATAAATTGAAGGGATTACCTTTTAAATGCAAATTACACGATAAAAAAAACATTGAACAAACATTTTATTAAAGGATTACTCATAGATATTTTACATTAACAACAAAGGTAAGCATTGTTTTTGATTTTTGAGAAACTACTTAATTTTAAATGATAAGGAAACCAACTCATTTTCTCATGCTCACATTATTTTAAGGTTCACTTGATCGTATTGTTAAACTTCCCTTTACCAAGAATTTGAATAATATCTAGCTTATGCGCAGCTGTCAAATGCAAATAGCGAAAAATTTCTTAGTATTAATTATTGAACCCAAGTAAAAGCATCACCTATGACGTTAAATAATGAGGGAGGTCGTGTAAGCTTTCTGTAGATACAGCCTAGGCTTCAAGTTAAGCTGTCGTAAAATCCATACGTTTTGCCAACAGCACGATTAAGATTTAGTTCGGAAAGTCTTGATCCCTGATCAATGATATATTTCTTGTTAATTTACGTAGCCTAGTTTTTCTCTTGTGTTTAATATGATATTTACATGAAGCCTTTCCAAATGTCAATTTAACAAGACCCCTTAAAAGTATGCTAAAAATAAGAGCAGTTTTATTTAGCCGATCAGTGAGCAATAGTCTCTGCTGAACGCGCCCAATGCCAATAAATTCTTGAATAAAAAACATGGATAAATAATTTAGTAACAAAACCTTCTTGGCTTACTTCAATAAAATTCTTATACGTGCAATTTTCCCGATTTGTTCTTAAAATAAAGGCACACAAAAATAGTCGAAAGCTTACATGAGCTTCCATGCAGTTTCTTAATTAAATTTATAAAAGCAAAGACCTTCTGATTTTCCTACAAAAATTTCAATATATTGATCCGATTTTGATAAAATGCTGTCAAATTGGAGATGCTAATCCTTCGTATGCAAGATTACAAATAAAATTTTCACTAGAACTTTTTTACAATTTTAATATAGTCTTTTTCAACAGTGTAAAAACCATTTCCGTTCCAGACTTTATTAGCTTGGAAAATGTTTGAAAAAAAATTTAACATTCTTTGGCTGCTTAAAAATAAATATATTATCTTATGCAAAATATAATGGAAAATATTGCTCAATATTATTAAAAGGTTTATACCTAACACAATAATGTAGAAACTGGATTTATTTTATTTATAGTAAGCCAATCTTACAGCAATCTAACGAAAGTTCTAAAGTTCTTTAGAATATAAGCCAAAAAAATAATTTTTGCACTAAATCTAATTTGAAGAAAGATCTCTCCTATGACAGCTATATTAAATAGCAATTGAATTTTCTTTTAAAACTGACAGAACGATTAACAATTATATGCGATTTTTCTTTCGTAAAGTGCTTCCTACTCACACTTCTATTGTGACCGATCGTTACCATTTGCCATTAAACATGTCATTTAGAAATGCTTTATCTGCAATGTAAACCCCCATCAATATGAGATATAACATCTTAGACATCTCTTCTTTCAATCCCCGAACTTGATCTTACTCGCTTTCTTAGCTCTCTCACATATATTCATATATGCTTGCAAGTCGATGGTTTATTATAATTAATATTGGCAACAAATACGTTCACACTAAAGAAGTGGAATGCCTTTAAGGAACTTGTGGAAAATTTTGATTCGCTCTGTAAAGGAGAAATATTCCAGAAATATTTTGGAAAGGCCTAATTCCACACATATCCTGTCCAATAGCATCAAAATCAAAGGTTCCCTCGGCCTGATACGGTGCAAATACCCAAATACACGAATAAAATCATTTCTCAAACATAAACAACCGGCTATGACTGCGTGCACTCCAAAAATATATGTGCTCTGAGTGCATAGGCTGTTGGCACCCCTGATCTATAAAGATATCCACTTAACTTAATTAGCATTGTTCAAAGCCCAAAATAGGTATGTCTAGGAGAAATGTAATTTTTTGATCGATTAATCAGGCTTGTTTCAGTTTGGTAAATATTCTATTTTTAAGAAACAACTAATGCAATTTATTTAATTGACGGAGTCAACAGAAAAAGTCTTAAACCAAATTATCTAATCATTTTTAATCTTGACGAAAATTACAGCTGTTACAGTACTATATATCTTGGTAAATCGGTGTTCCCTAAAGACAAGAAAAACCTTTAGCGTGAAAGTATTCAGCAATATCATCTTATATTAAATATAACCAAAGTTCAAAGGCAAGTCAAGGAACACACTGAGAATTATCAAGCAAAGCTTCAAACCGGTCCGAAGCCGAATCTCTTATACCATGAACCGAACCTAATTAATTTTTAACGCACACAAGCTGAACCCGTACCGGAACTCGTCCGATTTCAAAAAGATTCAGTTTAAAAAAATTCTTCTTTGGGAAATTAAATATTTTATTAACCAATATCCCAGTCAAAATTGCATCAACTAGTAAAGTCGCGTATCAAACTTTCGATTTCAAGATGGGTTGAAGGGCAGCAACAAGAACTATGAAACCAATGGCTTTTAGTATCCGCGTTAAGTGTAAAAAAAATTATGTTGATCCTTAGATCCTTGCTATTTGACAATTTATTGTCGTATCAATTTTCTTAAACAATTTTAGCGGGGAAATTATTCAGCGATCAAATAAAATATTATTTAGGGATCGAAACAATGCCTAGTGACCTTTGGCCGAACCTTCTTTAGAATTTCAGGTGCTTGCAGCCTTGTTATCAAGGTTCAGTTTTCTTAATTTCCAATAAGTTCGTTATTTTAAAATGTAAGAAAAAATACTTATCTCAAGTTTGTTTTGGAATTATAGAATATCGTAATATAGAATAACATAATACATATTTTTATTTAAATTCAAAATTAATGCATACGTACTTCAGGATAAAATGAAAAAATTCAATCACGGTCATTTCTTAATTTAGATAGTTTAAATTTTCTTAAATTTAAATATTAGTAAAAATATTTAAATGATATTAGACTTCATTTTAATTCTCAGAACTATTTTAAAAGTTAGTAAAAGAGATAAATTCTTTAATTAGGCTAAGGATTTAAAAATTAAATTTTTATTGGGTACCAACCAAGCAGTCATTATGCATGTCGATTACTCAGCCAACTATCCCCTTCAAGATATTATTTTTGTTAAATTTTCCCCTTAGTAGTCCCCTTAAAAGTTCAAACAATGTGTCATTCAAGCTCACAATCCCTAATCCCTTTCCACTTTTCCACATAACAAAGCATATCTATTGAATACCATTTCCGTTGGCATTTCAGAGTTACCCAAAACGGACAACCACCTAACACCGTCTACCTGCCGCCACCGCTTCCCCCTAATCATGGCAAGCATCTCGGCTTTGCTCCATAGGAGTCACAGTCATAGCAATGGTGGTTATACGAGCAGTGGCAGCGGGAGTAGCAATCACAGTCACAGCAGCAGCCTCTCACCGCAGTTGCCCGGCATTGGCATTGGTATTGGAGCCACCACTACAACAACAACGACAACAACAACACCACCGACACCTCCACTTGTGCCCCAACCCAAGCTGCATCCACATCATCATCACCATCATCACAGCTCCAATACCAATTCGAATGCTGCTCCGCATCCCAGTCCACATGACCACATTAAACGACCAATGAACGCTTTCATGGTTTGGTCGCGTGGACAACGTCGCAAAATGGCCCAGGACAATCCAAAAATGCACAATTCCGAAATATCCAAGCGTTTGGGTGCCGAATGGAAATTGCTCACCGAGGGACAGAAACGTCCATTCATCGACGAGGCGAAACGTTTGCGGTAAGGGGTTTACGGGTTGGGTTTCATTTCTAGTCTGGTTACAATTTGATCGATTAGCTAAGACAAAGACTCCCTATTGTGAGAACAGAGAATAATAAGGTTGAAGGAGGGTAGGTTGCCCCACCACCAGCTCCATCGCACAGCTCGGCTGCTTAGTCAGAATTCCATTGGCACACATATCTTGGGTAAACATTTCATTTGAAATTTACTCCCCATATCCATATAGTTGTCACACAAAAGAGACATCACAACGCAGAAATGGGTCTTGCATTTTGCATTCTTTATGGAATACCCTTTTATAGGAAGGTGCTTCTAATTTTTGAAAAGAATGGGAGGAAAATTAAACATAAGATAACAAAAGGAAACAAGTACAAATTATTTGTATAAGTAAAGTAATTAAGACAACAATTTTTGATTGTATTATTTTGAGAATCCAATTTTGTCAAGTTTTGCTGTTATGTGTAATTTATTTGGCGACCTTTTGATGCTAAAATAAAAAAAAACAAACAATATAGTTTCTTTTTTTTTTTTATTCTCACTCAAAAAAGAGCAAAAAAAAATTTTAAAAATTCCTGCGGTCTATTAACCATTATCTTTTGTTTTCGACTTCAAAATTGGATCCACCTCCTTATGCAATTAAAATTATACAAAGTTGGAAATAATGAAAAAAGAAAAGCACGGGCTTAAACTGGAGATCGCTATTTGATGAGTTGATGCTTAAGTTTAAAATGTGTTCATGTACCCTTGCAGTTTCTTTAATTTATATAAGCAAAGGGTTTCCTGATTTTCTTACAAAAAATGTATTTTCGCTTAGAACAAAGCTAAGCTGACCAACAGATGGCTCTACTTTATGTTACCATTTGACTGACCAAGACAAAGGACGATTGTTGTTTGGGAGCTATTCGATCTATTTATCCGATTATGATCAAACTTGCCAGAATTGTGTAGATGCAAATATTATTTATGAATACCAAATTTGGAATAAAGTATAAAAAAAAATAGACATTTCTTACAAGAACTAGATCTTTCCTATGGCTACATGTTAAAGTCATCCAATCCGACCAGTTCCGACAAATGTGTAACCCAATATGTATTTCAAGACATTTTTGTAAGGTTTGTTCAAGAAAGCTTTTAAACTGAGGGCGGAGATCGCATAGAAACAAAAGAACGAACAGACACACGGACATGACTATTTCGAATCAGATTTTCAAGCTGATTTATGTGGCAATCACACTTTGATTGGAAATTTAAAGTGATATTTACAATCACCTCCGAACTCGAAATATCGAAGACACAATCGCAGGAATTCAAATATTCTTAGGGAATATTAATTGTTTTTTATTTAAGTATAAACTCTTAAGTCATTCCCAAGACTTTCTTGAAGCGAGGTCACTATAAGTAGAAGTAAATAGTAAGTAGTAGCAGTCGATCATTTAATATATTTTACATGAACATCTTAGTCATCATTTTTCGAAACCGGTAGAAAATATGAATGATAAAAACCGTCCGTTAAATTGATCCTGCTATAGGTAAACTAAGAAAAAATCAAGCATTGAAAATCTCTATATCAAGAAGCTTGCAATCTAGAAAAATCAAGATGAAAATACCTTAAACTAAGATTTTTATTCTCCAAATCAAGATTCTTCATATCTTTCTCTGTTTTAATTTCGAACAAAAACTCTTTTTCTTAAATGTATATATATCATTTCCACCAAAATGTCCAGAGGTAAAAAACTAAAAGTTCTCTGTAAATACCTATTATGGTAAAGAATCATCTAAATTCGCACTAATTTTTGAATTAAAGTGAACATATGGTCATTAACCTCAATGGTCATTCGAGGCAAAGTTGCAAAAGTGCATATTCTTTTTTTTTTTTTTGACATTTTAAATTGCATGCTTTATTTTTTTATCTTCTTTAAGAAAGATCATACATGGTAAAGGATCTTCTAAAATGTCTCACATCATAATTTATCTAAAAAAAAAAAGCAAAGGGACCAATGCATCGCGATTAACTGCAAATTTTTGGTTTTCTTTTAGTCCATTTTTCAATGTCCCGTTCGATACCGATAAAGACCATCGTCTGTCTGTCTAATTGAAGAAGTGAATGCATGGAAAGTTTAGCACAAACGATTTTTCGATAAGCAATTCTAATAAAAAAAAATCCCAATTGCTAAACATTTTTTGGTATATTTTAATGTCGTTCAAAAGTTGGTCCCGTTCGCGTCCGTAAGGGTTAAAGTTTAGTGGTTAAAATTAATTCATTCTAATATTTTTTTGTTTTGTGCAAAAAACATTTTAATCGAATTGTAGAGACTCGAGCAACATCGAATAGTGCTAGGTTATTGATTCGTTAAAAATGCGCAAATATGACATAATCATATCCACTCGAATCATATTGGAAAAAAATGTCCCGTTCGCAATGTCCCGTTACGAATCAGTTATTATTTTTTTTTTTAAAAAGTACTGAGATTTTCTGAACCAACTAAAAACTATTTCAAGTACCATTCTGCTAAGATTATTTTTGGGTTTTAGAAATGCGTCGCTTCTGGTTCTGGCTATAGAAAATTCTGTTTTTGGCTCTTCCGCTTGCGTGTCAAATCGCTTATTTTGCAATTATTTTGGAATCGTATTTCACCTGTCATTCGCTTTCACTATTTATAGTGCTACTCAATACCTTCCAATTAAAAAAAATTGCCTTTATTTTTGCCTTTTTTTGCTTATGTCGTACCGGAACGTCCGCGTTCGACATCGGTGGAAATGCCCATATGGTCATTGGGTTAGTCACAGAGGGTCTTTTCGTATGTTACAAAAAATAAGTTTTCATAATATTTATTATATAAAATTAAAAATCTTTTTTTCGAAACCAAAAATTATCACACGAAAACTAAAATTATTTTTATTTTGAAAGATTTTGCCAAAAAAAAAGAAATCAAGAGTGCATGATCTCAGATGTCCAAAAATTTTATTTTTCGGCTTAATATCAAAGAATAAGTTCTAAGTCTATGACAGGGTTCTTATATGTTATTCGCCGAGTTAACACGCAAGTGGACAGATTTCGAATGTGTTGAGTTGCGGCTTTTCGTCTTTCTATTATTTTGAGATTATAATCTTGATTTTTTTGTCTGTGTAGGTAGGGCCTATAAAAAAAAGTTTGCTTATGATTTTATGCTAAAAGGGTACAATTCGAATCTTCTTTAGAAGAGCGAGGCACATCGTTCTTGTTCTACCTCCGTGCCTGAAAATAGCGCTGATCCTGCTATCCCCCACACAGTCAGATAAGTAGTTGTTTACTACGAGATGGAGTTTAAGGGACTTTTACTCCTTTTTGCTTGGGCAATAAATTCGTTCCTTTCCACTTTACATATTTCGGCGATGAATTGTGAGTGGGAAATGGTTATAAGAAAATGATTTCCAAAGTCGATGCTATCCCATTTTTCAATGAACAAGATTCGATTAATATTGCGTAATTTGGGGAGGTTGTTTAGAGTCTTTTTTAATAAAGAAGATTAGTAGATGTTAAAAATGTTCATAGGATGTATGACCCCATACTTGAGAGCCATAGCACTGGATTGATCGTACCTCTGGTTGAAAGACTACATATTTTGTTTCAATTTTCGTTGCATACTTTATTAGCTTAGCATTGTAAATCCTACGTTTTTTTGTACTTACACTTCTACCTAAATTAAAACCTCGCTTGTTTTGCAATTATAAACGGTTTTTTTAAAGCTTTTAGGAATACATATTTATAACATTTATATATCTATTTAAGAGTTTTCATTCCACTTTTCATGTTTAGCATTTCGAATTTTGTTTATTGACGATGACGAAACCCGAAACCTAAATATTTTGACTGTCATAATCCTTTTATTGATTGTATTTGACTGCCAAATTGTAATGTAACACGTTAGTTTCCGTTGACATTTATTAATGAGCAGCTAGTTGGGGGCTTAAACTAATGGCCATTCGAGGTTTTTGGGGGAATGAAAAACTGACAAAAATTAAAGAAAAATGCTGTTTAAATATTTGCCAATGGGAATGAGCGATAAGTGAAACAATTTTGGGTTTTTTTTATTTCAGAGATAAGAGAGCTGACCAATTAGGGTAGGGGACGGGGGTACGGGTAGTGCAACAAAAGAGAAGAAAGCAAAAGTAAAACAACAATCGACACACCTTTTTTATCAAGTTTTATCGTTTTGTCAAACAAATGTCAACAATTGCGCATTGTTGCAGCTGGAAAAATAATCGGAGGGTCCTCAGTCTTTGCTAAATCGTAAGATAAGCAGATAACCCAAGTGCTGTGTTTTTCTTTTTTTTTTTATGGAAGGGTTTCGTTTGGAGTCTCTGCTGAAGCATTTAATTTTTATGACATTAGCTTGACTTTATGATCGTTCGATCTTTTGATCAATATTCCAACATTTACTCAATTTACAGGGCGCTGCACATGAAAGAGCACCCCGATTATAAATATCGACCACGTCGCAAGCCCAAGACGCTGAACAAGTCACCGGTGCCGGGTGGAGAGGTTCTAACTCTGGCAACTCTGGGCGGCTACTGCAGCCGGTGCAGCGGGACGTGCATCAACGCCTAAGGAAACGCCACCGCTACACTCACCCTTGGGTCAGAGTCTGGCGCATCATCATCCCCATCATCCACATCATCATTCGCATCCACATGCCCACCATCACCCGCATCCACATCATGTCCAACTGGCTGCCGCTGCTGCGGCTAATTAAAATGGCTTTGGGGCACCTTTAGAGCTATCACTCCCGCGTCTGCCAAATGCTTTTCCCGGTCTGGCCCACTATCCATTGGATCCCACGCTAGCGCTTGATCTGCAGGCACGCTTGCAGGCCATGTATGCGGGAAGTATTTATCATCCATGGCGGTATTTACCCTTAATTAGTCCAGAAACTCCACCCTCACCGCCCAGCAGCAGTGGTACAGGCATCTCATCCTATGGCTGTGTCAAATCGGCCAAATCCTCACCAGTGGCAGTGGGGCCAGTCCCGGTGGCCACCACACCACCGAACATTATTTGACCGACTCCGTTGCGCTATGCCGCCGCCGCTGAGCATGCGGTGTAGAAACTGAGAGAACCCACCCAAAAAAAAAAAAAAAAACTAATGTGCAAGCAGAATTACTTCACCCCCTTCAAAGGACTCTCTCCCTGTTAGTGTTAGACCCCTAGTGTTAGTTGAATCTTTGTGAGTTTTGTGTACGTATTTGAGTTGCTTGTAAGTTTTTGTTATACAATTTAGTTTCATGATTTTGATTGTGGTCTTTGGGTACGAAGGAAGTAACACTATTTCAAGGAAGATTGAATTTCCCGAATCCAAAGAGCATAAGATAATATGAAAATAAAGTTCTTTTGGAGTTCATAGCTTAAAGGCTTGATCTAAGTTGACATAAATTTTGTTTTTGGCACAATGCTTCATATGAATAGAAACACTTTTCGGAGCTTTGAAATCAGAAGCTTTGAACAGATGTTCTATTATATAAAGAATTGTACCAAAAATTAAATTTATGTCATCAAGATCAGGCCAAAAAAATGGAATTAATTAAATGGTTAATTATTGAATTGAATGAAAACAAAGAAAATTATTCTTCAGATTAAATGGCTGCCAAAAGTTACGTGTGGAGGCTGATATTAAATCGGACATAAATAGATGCCCAGAAGAAGCTCAAAAAATGTTTCAGTTATATGTTATCATTTCACTTCTCAAACAGAGTCATGTAGAGCCTTGCAGACAGATCAAATTTATTTTCAATTGACTTTCACAAAATTGACATCACAATTTTTTTAGGACCTTCTAGGAATCAGCATTATTTATCGATTTACAGACGAACGATAGTCAAATTATATGCAAACCAACCAACTACGCTGAACAGCACTGGCCGTAAAAGTAATGGGCAGCACTCACACAGTTTTGTGTGGCACCACACTTAAAAGTTTTCAGTTATATACAAACTTTGGCAGGTACAGTCTGTCTTGACCAACTTTTTTATGTGTTTTCTTTTTCAAAAGGACATAACTTGGCTTAAGCAAGGATTCCTCTTGTGCGCCTTGCAGTACGGCACGTTATTCGGTGCAAAAAGCAATAAAATAAAAACATATCGACGAGGCAAATGTTAAAAATGTATCAAAATCATACTGTTGCTGTGCCCATCCATTAGATTTTAGTGCCCACCACTGTTTTAAAGCAAAACACTTTTTAAAATAATCCTACGGTTTTTGAATGCCTTTTCTACCTATAACTTTTCAATATCGTCACCACAATTTATCTTATTTGACTGAAGTCTCCTTCCATCAAGTCTTTTAATAAGATTGGATAGAGAAAAAGGCAGCCAATTCCGAATATCGTTAATTTTCAGAGTAGAGGTGCGCGCGTGAGTAATTTTTCTATTACGTAACTCACGATTCACGAAATAAAAATTTATTGACGCACGATTCACGCACACAATTTTTTGAGCGTTTTGCGTCACGCACGATTCTTGCACGAATAAAGGAGGGGTCACGAATTATCACGCACGATGAACCACCACCAATTTTTTCGTGGAGAGACCTAAATTATATGAAGGATTTCCTGGCCACAATGCGCCTATTGTATTGCTGCTGCGAGCAGCGTATTTACGAAATCAAACTCAACTCAGCTTAGGAATAATATTATTAATCAAATACAATAGAAACAAAAAATTCGTGAATACTGCATGACTTATATTCACAATAAATATATATTCACGATCACATCGTGACATGTCGTGACACACCGTGACACGTTTAAATTCACTTCACTAGCGCACCTCTAGTTCAGAATAACGACTTGAGAATTCTAAAGTCAATCAACTAGCTGGTTATTCCATAAGAGACTTCAAGAATTGTGAAGTATACTTTTTGGCATATGTCTAATTAAGATAAAATTCAATCTCTGTTTATAGTTCCATTTTCCGAACCGAAACGTTAATCTTTAGAATAACGACTGAGAATTCTAAATCAACAAATTCTAAAGTTATTCCATAATCGACTTCAAGAACTGTGGAGTATACTTTTAGGCATATGTCAAAAAGTTAAAATTTAATGTCTTATTGAGTTCCATTAAGGTTATTTGATTAAAAAACAGCTGAATTTCGAAGCTACTTATACTGCAATTGTTCAAATCGCCCCAATAGAATATAACACCCCGTTGAAATGAGGCGAAATGCGCAGTAACTTATCATCAAATTGATCGTAGTAAGTTACAGCATCGTCTTGTTACTTATCAACCTCCCCACGTATATCTGGTATTTCAAAAAAAGTTCCAAATTTAGTTCAACAATTCAAATAAAGTTATTCTTCTTTTATTTATAATTTCCACCCTGACCAAATCTCAATCAAAATCATGAAACTGAAATGCGAAATCCCCTTAAGTTGCTTCTTAAGTTCTTAGTGCTTTATCTACTTATTGTTGAGGACAAACAAATTTGTCCGATTTTGTGTAATATATATGCATAATACTATTATAAACAAATCTATATATTTTAATGTGATAAAAACAAAAGAAGAAGAAAACCAACTCTGTAAGCAAATAAACGATTTTTAAATAGCACAACCTCCCCCACCTGATTGATGACTACAACTCGTAAGGAGTGCAAATCCTCAGCAATCTGTCAACAGCCAACCGCCAGGGGGCGCCACAGGCGCGTGAATAATAACGACAATGTTTGCTGATGCGTTGATTATTAGTTTAAATTGCCGTCACGGAGGGGGGTAGAGACTGTCTACCAAAAAGAGGGTGGCACGGTGAGTCTGGCCTGTTGCCTTAATGGGATTCCCAAACGCCCACTTGTTTATGCAACCAACTGTGAACTCTTCATTGAGGCGTGTCAATATTCCGTAAAAAAAAAAAGAAAACAATTGACACTTTTTCCAAAAAACAAAACAAAGCAGCAACCAACCACCCACCGAAGGATGGGAGCAGCAGCAATCGCGACAGCATCATAACCAGCTGAAAAGCCGCACATAAAAGTCACACAAATGCCACGCTGCATCGCAACCAAACTGCTGATAAGAAGAGAGTGCTCAACAGCCCCCCTCCTACCATACCAGAACCTGCACCCAACTCAGCCTGCTACCTCCAACCGGCAGCCAAAAGTCGTGCGCTGATTGTCTGCACACAGACGTCGTCTGCCTTCTCTGCCTTTTGTGGTCCGGGCAAGGTCGTTTTTATAGTGTCCTGGTCCTGGCCCAGCAATAAACAGCTCGACATCGTCGGTTTTAATGTTTGCATTTTGACCTCAGCACCACAGACAAAGACACAGACACCAGTCGTCGTCGCTCCATAGTCCAAATCACTTGGGTGGAAACACTATGAAATGTTACAAAAATATTTACCCAATGGAATTGTCAGGCCAACATTAAGAGGCAGGCCACCAACCCTCAAACTGAATCAATTTGTTCAACTGTGGGAATTTGAAACTTATTGGGAATTTTATGACTTGAAAAATATTAGAGAATAAAAAAATAATAATTTTAACTTGGTTAGCCATCTATTTGCATTTCTAAGCTTCTAAAGAAGGTTTGAGACCGTGGCAAAGGTATTTAAATGTCTGTTCAATGTTCCACAAATCAGAAAAAAGCAAATCAAACAGATAAATTTACTAAGAAAAATCGGGTAGAAAAGAACTTTCATACAATTTATAACTAACCAAATGTGGTGGACTTTTGTGTTATCGCAACATAGCGACACTTGAAAACATTTTACTACCTTTTTGCCTGTAACTATCGATACCCCAATACAGACAATTGCCTTTCATTGATTAATCTAAGGTGTAAACAATTGAACGAAATTGAAGTGGGGTAAACAATTGTTTATCATAATTGAAGAAAACAATGAACACAAAGCCCATAAAGAAGACAGACACTAAGCATTGAACAAATAAACGAATGGGAACAATAAGTACGCTTCCACTTACATTTAGACCAAATTCAATCATAAATTACCTTGTACTTTTGAAAATACGGGTGCAAATAATATACGTTCTTACAAGTGGATTGAAAAGAAGCCGAAAAAAATTTATTTGTGGATTTTATAATACAAAATAATAATATATAAAAATAGTTAAAAAGGGAACAAAAGATTTGCGACCCTATAAAGCATATATATTATTGATCAGCATTAATAGCCGAGTCGATATAGTCATGTCCGCCTGTTTGTCCTTCTGTATGAACGCATTGATCTCAGAAACTATAAAAAAAGGAGACATGTGCTTTGGAATGTAAGTAGATGCATACCATAAGCAGATCAAGTTTGTTTAAGGTTTTAAAAAATCACTTTTAAAAATTTTCAGGCAGCGGGAGGGGGCCCAGCGTCGCTGCTGCGGCGTCGTAAGCGTCAACTGCTTGTGTATTACTGTGTGAATGTGTATATAAGCGTATAAAAATACACAAAATCAAAGGAACACGGTATTTCGTAGTCGGGGCACTTGATTACAGTGCACTTACTTGTGTTATATTATATCTTTATTATTATGATTCTTCTGTACATAATCACCGCTAATTTATAAAAATTTCTTTAGTCTGTTAACTCGAGCCTCTTATTGGTTCTCATTTAAAATTCGTGGAACCCATCAAGTAGATTTTTTAGTGTACAACAGATCGTTGTTTAATATGAAGAAAGACAAAATATCATGATTAATTTGAAGCCCGAAACTTAAATAGCTCAGGAAATCAACAACGTAGGTAGCTATTGCAGGTAGCTAATTCTAGGTATTAGTTCCAGACAAATCTAAAACAGTTTATTTTTCTGCATATATTTTTGTATTGATTTTTGCAGAAGAAAAACTCTAAAATATCAATATCAAACGACTTTTAAATCCGTGCAAAGTAATAAGTGTATTTTTTCAAGCAGATCAGCCCAATTATAAAAGAAATTTTAGGAACGCGTTGAGACATGGAACAAAAAACTGTTACTTTGACTTCTTATCGATTATACATCGATTATCATTTCTGGCGGCCACAGTTTTAAAGCAAAATCATCTGTTACTACGTTTATAAACTTTATACACACAAAATTTATCGTGATAAATGCCCTTAAAAGTATGCAAACTTTATTTGCTTTAGTAAGTATACAGTTGATCGAGTCGGATATGAAAGCGTCATACATAGAGTAATCTGTGAATTTGTTCATATTGCCGAAGCAGACATAATTATACAAAACAAATTAGTGTTAAGGCAAATATAAAAGAAAAATTTCCCATAATTATTCCCAATTAAGGACATAGCATACTTTGAAGGGCATTTATCATGATAAATTTTATGTGTATAAACGAGGTATGTATTAATCAAACGTGAGGAAAACAATTCATTTTAAAACGAATCATAACTGGGGATGAAAAATAGGTTGTTATATATTTTTTTGGTATATTTTTTTGTATATCAAACAAATTAATTGATCAAAACAAAACCTTAGCACAAAAACCTGGAACCTGATATTTATAACAAATTTGGTTTGAACTCGCGAACCGGTTCTCAGCATAAACTATTTTTATTAAAGACCGATATTCACCTGAGAAAGGAAATATTGCCTGATTTGTGGAATTGCTAAGCTGTCGTCCACTTTAAGCTGATGCCACGAAATGAAACCAATTTCGGATCTTTACTGTCGTGAGCTATCCGAATTGTACAAAATAAAAATTAAAGGGAAGAGAACAACGTCGACCACATACATCATACTCGTCAAATATATGGTTTACGAGCGTGAAATCCTGCAGCTTTCCAAAAGATGGTCAAAGCGACCACCTTTGCCACCAAACGGTCAGTACATAATCGATTAATGTTCATTCTTTTTTTAATCAAATCACCTTTAAATATAATCAAAAACTCCGACATGACTTTTTGCGAACATAAAAGCAGAGTCTGCCAGAGGATATTATAAAAGCTATACTGACAACGAGATTTCGATTTATGACATTTTATTTTATATTAATTTTAAAAAAGGCAC